>WMED01000702.1:0-11847 GCA_019650415.1 Pipa parva
CTTGCATTTACCATCTATTTCGTTAGCTAATAAAAGGTATCACCTATACTCTCTTATCTTGACCTGGTTCAGACTAGCACATAAATGCACTGCGGTTTTAGAAAAATGGGTCCTGAAAATACACCAGCAAATTCAGGCTGCCATATCTTCAGAACAGGCTTTTCTATTGTACTTACCCGATGCAGTGTGAATGCTACCTTGGCATTCATGGCTTTTGCTATCTGGCTGTATTATTTACGTTGCATATATATGCTAATCAAATACATGACACGTTCCGGAGTGTGTGCGATCGCATTCTGCACTAGTGTGGCCAGAGCAAGATGAGGGCTATAGGGATTCACAACGCAAATTTTATTTATTTATTTATTTTTTTTAAAGTGCAGTGTATATAAATGCTATTCTGAACTGGGCATTAATCTTATTTTCTTTATAAACTACACTATTGACTGAACAGTTTGTCTATGTTCTTTTAGAGCAGCAGTTCTCAACCTTTGCGAGACCGCGACCCGCGCTGACGTTGCAGTGCGTGATGACATTTCGGCCGAACATCATCACGTACGCGCGTCACGTGGTGACGTTTGGCCAAAACATCGTCACGTCACATGGTGACGTTTTCGGCCGACGTCACCCCGCAGGAACCCTTATAAGAAGGGTTCCTGCGGGCGCTTCTGGGTGCCGGTGTGGTTTTCGACTCCAGTGGGATGGCCTCGTGACCCCCGCCGAGGTTGCGACCCACAGGTTGAGAACCGCTGTCTTAGAGGTAATCAGGACTAACAAGTGGCAATTTTTTTATTGAGCGATTATGGTTAAGAACTTTTAAATAAAGGTCACCCTTGTCTATAAAACTAGTCCAAACATATGGCGAGAAGTATTGGTGAAGGCTGCCCTAAAGAATGGTCAGGCAACAAATTATGGCAAGTTGGAAACCATATTTGTTTTTCTGTACAGCATGGGAGCAATTCCCCAATGGGATCTACCAACAGAGCTAATACTAATAGGAACACAAGTCTTGTAATAAAAAAAAAAAAAAAGGTGTGTACAACTATCTGGAATGACTTTCTCGTAGATTTTGCATTTTTGCACACATCTAAAGTGTTTTAGGAATGCATTCAAATACAACCAACTTTCTGCCTTACAGACTACTTCTTCTGCCCAGGAGCTAGCTAATGGTCTCATCCTATGAACATTTAACACAAAAGAGACTGCCTTACCCCCCAACCTGATACGCAGGAAAAGATCCAGGCACTAATTGTCGTCTATGTAGGATTCTGGGCATTTCTAACACCTGTCAGGCTGAAAGAAGTTTACTCTTCCTCCATGCTTTTTTTTACATATAAAGTCATTACCCTAACCAAATCTAATTCATTTTACCACTGTTTGGATTTGAGAAAAAAATTATAAAAAAAAGCACCCTCATGCCAAATGATTGGAACTAACAATCACAACCTTAAGTATTAAAACTACTCAGACACATTCTAATAGCTCAAATAGTGCACTTATCAATATATCCAAAACAGATCGAAACTGTTTCCTGCCCTGGAAATATCGGTCATTACTGAAATAGCAGACACTTGACCTATAAGCATGCTTACAATAAGGCCTAGTGAGTATTCACAAAATAAAAATGTGGTAACTAGTCTTTCTGAAATCTTATTAAGATGTTGCTACTTCTTTGGATTTTGAGTCAGCCAACACTGTTGTTGTATAAAATAATCATTTATTCCTTTGCTGCTTCAATCCAGTCTTCATCAGTGCAATCAGTATATGCAAATTAATGTGCCAGTTCCCTTGAATCCAAGTTTTTATTAACTGATATGATGCAAAGACCATTTATTACATTTTGATGAAACTAACCTAAGATACTTTGCAGTAAAAAATAATCTATACAGCAAATACCATTGCATTGCTAAATATTCTAAATCAATGTGATTTTACATTTTTGTTTATAGATAAAACAATGAGGGAAACAGTCATGTTAATTATTTAATTGGTTATAAAAAATTTTTCTGAATGAAAAAGTTCTGATTCTTTTATTGGAACAATAAATGGTGTTTGAGCAAAATTGCACTGGACAAGAATTCACAGAGCACACAAATATTTCTAATGATTCACTTTTTTTTTTTACATTTAGTTGTATTAAATCCTGTACAAGTGTTCTCATTTGTATCAGTTAGCTGACATTAACGTGATCAATTCTATTTAATCAATATCACAGTAACATGTAGTCAAGAGAAGCAATGCATTTTGCCTAGTATTCACTTTGCTTTTTTTTGCCACTTTAGAATTAAGTTGGCAAAGGTATCACTTCAAGTAGAAAGCTATTTACAATGCCTCACTGAGTACTCAAACTGTTTTGCTTTCTACATAAACCACTTTACTAGGATAGGCATTAATGTACATTGGAATAAAAAGGAATAACTTTCAAAATTCTTATTTTAGCACTTCTAATTAGTTGGTCATAATGTCCATAATAAAGTCTTCTCTTAAGCACAAAGTAGTGCCTGCTTTTAGATGCTGAGGTCAGTCCAAATGTAGAATACACCTTGACAATGAATTGACATTTATCTTTAAGTCTGGACACTCTCTGCTGGGACAAGATTTCCAGTTGTGTCCAGCTGCATACACTTACATGAACACGCTGACACTGGGCACTCTGTGTGATCTCTGAAAAACAGAAAATATTTTGTAATCCTCCACTTCATCAAAAGTAGCTTTGTATAGACCAAATATATAGTATATATCATTCATATATACATACATAATATCTCTATCATAGTGGATGCCTTCTTAGATGAGATGTTTTATCATGTTCAACATTAATATGTTTACATAGCAGTATGTTTAATATAATATATATGTTAGTATATCCCTTCCCACTGTCTATTGTGGAGTCCTTTACAAAAAAAAAAAAAAGTATTCTTCCTAGTTTTAGATTTACAAAGAATATTTGTACATATAATTATATTACAAATCAGCAATACAATTCTAGTACAGGCTTTTTTTCATAATTGTGTATTGGATAAATGTAGTCTATGGACTTGACTTTTACCCTGCCTGGGAACACATGGTCATGAATTCTTACACCATATACTCACCTGAACCAGCTAAGCATATGACCTGCGTGGCCTCCATGTCGACAGTTGTGACACCAAGTAAACCAGCTTTTAAATTGTGCCACCTTCTTTTCTTTGCTGAGATCTACCTTCTCGTCAGATTTTGTTGCTCCTTTCCAAAGAACAGCTTTATCAGTCAAGTGTTTCAGTCAGTAAATTCTTGTAAGGCAATTCAGATAAGTCTTATAAAGCACTCTCTTGTCTTTGTTCACTTTCCTTTAATATTTATTTCTCTTCTTTTTAAGAACTGCACACACACACACACACACACACACACACACACACACACACACACACACACACTTGAGTACATTTAATAGCTATAAATGCTAGTATTGAAACTTTTTAAAAATCATGGCTAGGTCCCACTATGAATTTTGCCACACATGGATTTTAATTGTGCCACAAATGTGAATTAACATCAGTGAACAGCCTCCAGAAAGCCCCAATTCATGCGAAAAAAACCTCGAGGCAAAACACTCAATCCATCCAATCAATTTTGGAAGAGGATGAACAATAAATGCTTCCAAAAGCATTAACAATATATTTACATTGACTGTCTAAATTTAAGAATAGTTTATTTCAATTATTTGCTGTTCTGATTTTTCAAGTTACATATTGTGTTCTTTTAAAGTCAAGTGAATTATTAAAGTATACCTGTCACCTCAAAACTCAAATACTAAATTAGGTTCTACTAATTAAATCAACATTTTTTTCAAATATATATGTATTTAAAAAATGTACCTTTAAATAGCATTTCTCACTGTCATTTTACGTCAGGCCGACTATTCTTTTTTGAGCCGGGTTAGGCAGGGCTAAAAGGATGATTGACATTATAGCTCCTCCAATCAGATCCCTGCTAGATCATGATTTTAGGGATCTGATTGAAGGAACTTTAATGTCAATCATCCTTTTAGCCATGCCCAACCCAACTCGAGAAAGAAAAGTCGGGCCAACAGGGAAAATGACAGTGAGAAATGCTACATAAAGATAAATTTTTATAAAATACATATACATTTAAAAAAAAAAAAAACGTTTATTTCATTAGTAGAACCTAATTTAGTATTTGACTTTTGAGGCAACAGGTCCACTTTAAAAAATGAAATCAGTACAGGGAAAGCAAAATGTAAGAACTTAAGAGTGACAAAATGTGTTTCAGTTGGTGGGGCTCTGTCATATTATACAGTTTCCCTCAAATAATTAATATGTAAAAAATAAATCCAAACCTAGTATTGTTTCATTGCACCTTTATTCTTTTCCTATGTCAAGTATTATTTATTAAATAAATCTATCCTGGAGATTTTGTGAATAAACCACTTCCCAAGCAAAAAAAATAAAAATGTTTCATCACATTTATGTATTTACTGAATCTGATTGTTAGCATATAAATTTTAGCTTTTGCATGATTATATATATATATATATATATATATATATATATATATATATATATATATAAAAATGTATTAGTTGTGTTTGCTTTAATTGTCTTGCTTTGGCTAATACAGAATACTTAAGAAATCAGTATCTTACCATTTTGTAAATGAGCTAAAGAATAAGAAGTCCATCAAAATTAAGATGTGTAAATCCAAACTGGTGTCATGTATTACTTTAATATTGTAGTGTTTTCCTCCAAGTAAAACATTTATTTTTTACTCTATTACCAAAAGCCAAAGTTTCAGGATAGTAAAATAAATACTGTAAAAGTCTACATCACAGCTATAGGAAGTATTGGGACTAAAATATAATTACCTGGGCTGCTGGAGACAGGATTTCCCATATTTATAAGACAAAGCGCACAGCGAGGAAGAGGCTTGCGACATCCCGGACAGCTGGTGAACTTAGATTTTGTAGGTGAGCCACTAACTCCATATTGACTGAATCCTCGACCTTGGTGAGGTGCAGATGAACAACTGTAGGAGATAGACTTGCCACAAAAATTGCAGCTCACAAATACCTACCACAATAAAGAATAAATCATATTATAATTAAGAGAACATAATACTTTAGGCAAGTAGTTACATTTATGTCAGCATAAACACAGTAAGGAAATTAATAGTGTAAAAGAAACTGACCTGTGCTAAAGGCTTTGAGCTTGGATCAACCTTGCTCCTATGAATATCAAACTCAGCTCGTTTGTGCCAAAATCGCCATGCATCCAGCAAATTCCTATAGTTCTCTATCCAGTACTGAACTCTTTCGTCTTTGAGAACATCAGATGGAGAGCCCTAAGCAAAAAAAAAAAAAGGCAACAGTTAAAGAAACTTCCCTTTTTTTGTAAGCTCATAAAAATTAAAAAAGCTGACTTGGCTGCAAGTTGCATATAGTGGAGCTCTTGCTTACCCCCAGAGCAGTTATTTCTCACTAGCCCAAGTTCTAAAGTAAATGCTTTGTGGCACTAAATTGCTAACCATTCTGAGCAAGCATGAGCAGTTACAATGCTGTTTTTCACAACTGATTACCAGTAAGCTCGGTAGTAGGCAATGTAAGCTCTGGTGAACATTCTATTCATTTAGCCAGTGGGCTAAGCATTTGGACTCCATGTATTTTCATCTCTACATGTGAAGGAAAAATGCAAACGATCCTGGGGACAAATGCTTTAATGATAAATGAAAAATTTTTAGTAGCACAAACATTACTGTTCTTTTGTTGAATGTATTTGAAATGAAATTATTTAGAAAGGGAAGCTTTTTGGACAACTGTATTCTTATGAAATCGGAATACATGTTTTCAGCAGTACAAAACCAGGTTACTGCAACACCAAAATAATTAGTTTTGGCATACCAGTTATTTATACCCAGTATTGTAAACATGATTACAATATGCGATTTACTTATCTACTCACTGATTATTTATGTTCCTTTACAAGTTTTCTGCAAATACTTACCCAGTGTGTCTCAATGCTATTAACCTCAGGAACAAGATTACATGGAGCCATTTGCCACAAATTTTTTTCACTGCATTAAAATGCCCCCTTATTGTCCTCTGGAAAAATTTTGTAGTTACCACTAAAAAATACTTGTCAGATTTTCCAAGCATAACACAAGCAGTTTAAAGGTAAATCAATGGAGAATTAACTGGAGTGGTTTGCAGCTAGGACAACATGTGCAGTGGCAAATTAGATTGTCTTTAGGCAATACACATGTATTGTCTGTAATACAGACTCAATTAGTAAACTTACTTCATCCTTTCCTTAAAGAAATTACATTTTTCATTGCTCTGCTCTGTCAGAAAACTCCCAAAGCAAACCAAAAAATTAAAAATAAGAGTAACCTGCAACATGCAGTAGCTTGCTGTCTGAACATCACTAGTACGGTCAACATAACTTTCCATTAAATCAACTCCATCTTTAGTCAAGCCAGTTAGTAAAATTCCTTCCAGGTTTCCGGCCTCTTTCATTTCATTAGTCAGCTTGTCAATGTACCTACTTAACTGCAGGGACAAAAAAAAAGTAATTATTATACAGTAATAAATTTGTATTTAATGTAATAAAGAATGCAAAGTTTCATGTTATCGACCTAATGAAAACCGTAGAACAATCATGTAGTAGGATGATGAGATTTAGTTACTTTAAAAAACTATGTAGGTAAACATGTAAAAAGTTTACCTATATTCCTATAGTTTTCAAACACTCTAAGAAAAATAGAAAATGTAATTTCTTGTTTCTTTGCTTACTTAAAAATGATGAGTTATGACTATTTATAAGAAAATACAGACAAAATCCAAGTCCAATCCAATGCATCAGTGGGCATATGGAAGAGAACAAAAGGTGGTTAGTACAACAGGGATGCCAACATTCTGTTTAAAGCCCTCAGGTCATTCCATGAGGTGTAATTCAACTCTTCATTACAGAAAATGTAATCAGTTAAATATCTCACCTGAGCATCACTAAGGAACAGACATGCAAATGCCACACGATCTCTCACTGCCATAGTGTTCTCATACTGTTAAAAGAGAGAGAACAAACAAACTGTTTTCTGAAAGATAATATTATAAATATTTAACATCCAATGCCAATATGCCTCTTACTGTGTGGTCTGGCTATTAGATGCAACAACAATTTAAAATCTTCCCAGGCAAGTGGTTATTTATAGGTGTCCCAATTTTGATCAGATATTGCTTAAAGGGGCACTATAGTGCCAATATAACTTCACACATACATATAAAACTCCTTTATACTAAGCCAATTGCTGACACAAATAGTTAAAAAAAAAAAATTCAGGGAAGAAGTAATACATGCAGTTTGATTCCCTTAAAGGAACAGTTTAGGCACCAACAGTTATTTGCTGTCTGTTTGGCACTGTTAAATAAAAGTTAAATAAATGCTTTCTGTCATATAAGTTATTTATTTCCACCCTTCACAATTTAGCACCAGTTTGAATCTGCTTCCCTCTCTCAGCCACTTCCTGTTCAGCAGGTCAGTTTGGAATGTTGAGTTAAGGAATTGACTGACAGGCTGAATAATGCTAAATAACCAATCAGAACCTTTAAGCTGTCATCCACCTTTTTTTTTTGTTTACCTCTGAAAGGTGTAGTTAACCCAGCAAAAGCAATTGATAAAGAAAGGGCTGAAACATTGACTTTCTTTTTATATGGATTTGGTCTCTCTCTCTCATGGTCAATATCAGCGCTTGCTACTGACAGCATACACCATTAGCTTTAAGTATTGTAGCTGCCTATGGTAATTCATTAACTATTAATTTTGACCTTCCCGAGACACCATTGTGTCAGTGGCAAAAGACTCCAACTAGGAAGTAAACACAGAAGGAGCTGTGTACTGCTACACAGATGGAATAATGAATACCTTTCCTCAAATAAAAGACTAAGTATGTTAGAAAAAAAATGTATTATGCATTTACAACACACATTACTTTTTATTAATTGGGCTGGACTGTTCCTTTAATTAGTTTTCCTGAGAGCTGACATTTTCCTATCCCAAGTCAGGCAACATGAAAAGAAAAAGCTGCCCAACTGATATTTGTTAAGCAATGTGCAGACCTTTTGGCTGCATAAATTTAGTAGGAGAGCAGGAGATTACAGAAGATAAGCTGACTTGTGCGCAGGCCTCAAGTAGTAAGTAGTGGGGGGAGGGTACCTTTTCATGGAAAACTGGCCAGTGCACGTCTCTCTCACACACACACACACACACACACACACACACACACACACACACACACACACACACACACACACTTCCTGGTGCAGGAGTTTATCAGTGCTGCCTACTCAATCATTCTGCGTCACATGAAACATCTGCTAGGGAGAAAAACTTCTCACTAAGGTATGGTACTGCATATGTAAAGATGTAATCCGACTATAGTTCCCCTATAAGTGAATATATGGTTACTTTCACAACTTTGGATGTTCTATAACTTTTGTTAAAGGTACACTATTATCAAAACATTAGTGTATAGTTTTCCTTCACTTAAGGTGAAAAACGTAACTTACAGACTTTAGCACTACTGCACCCAAAAATGCTGCCAACCCTAAGCTGATCCCCCTAAATATATTCCTTGAGAAATGTGATCTGCCAGCCTAAAGAGTTCCCTTATTCATGGAACAAACTTAAAAAAGAAGAGCACCATAACAGATTATTTGTATTGAGCTAATCACTTAGAATTGATTACATTTCTTCCTTCCACAGGCTTTTCAACAGAAAAAACAGGTGCTCATTAATATAACCTGTTTTCATAACATGAATAATCCCTGAATTAATTCAAAGTTTTAGATAACGAGTTTAAACCCCCCTGGTACCAACTTTTTCCTGTGGGTGCTCCCTACACCAACTCAAGTTAGTATAAAAATAGTCTAGAATTACACAAATTGAAGGTTCATCTTCACTCAAACAGAACTTTATTAAGTTTGATGATACTTCTTTGTCTCTGTCCTCATTTAACCTTACACAAACTTGTATTTTTCATTATTTAGTCACTGTAAATAATCACATACTTAATGACAGAGACCAATGTGAAGCTTACATCACAACATCTCATTATATGCGAGTCTATGTTATGAACACAATCTAACTCACACAGATGGAACAAACCTACTGCAAATATAAGCCTTTGTTCTGAGAGTATGAGCTGGACTGTTTGCAATCAAAGCACTGAGGCTGAAATCCGACTTCAGTAAAGGTCAATGGATGCAAGATTAACTATAGTTAGGAGCAATCTGAAATGCATCTTCACTTTGTTGAATGCAGCGAGTGAAAACAAGCAAGCAAGCAATAAATCTCTAGAATACACCAGGCCTCAAAACAATTAAACTCTCTCTGAAGTGCATAGTGCTGTTCATTATTAAAATTGGTTTAAAGTAATTTCTTTAAATTTCCCCTAATAACACTACAAAGGAAATGTACTTTATATGAATGTAAAAGAGTGACACTGCAACTTACAAGAACACCATCATATATTCCAGGCTCGCTTGTGAGAAAAGCAAACATAACACAAAGATACGTGTTGTTTAGCTGCAACCTCAGAGTGCTGCACATTTCTCTCCACAAGGAATTCTTTTCATCTGTATAACCAGACAGTGCCATTGCTACCACATTCAGGTTTAGATCTCCTGTCAGTGACAAAAATGAAGTTTAATAATTAAAATGTGTGAGGGTGACAGACATCTTATTCCAACTCTTATTATACATTATAAAAAAAAATCCCTAGCCGCAGTTTAAGGGTTTACTTTCTGGGGGTACTAAAGCAAATCAGAGCGTAATTATCTTTGTAATTTATGTCATAACCCCAATTTCACAAACTACTTGTTTTATACAAGTTAGAAAGATATATAGATAAATAATTATGTATATCATTCCAAATATTTCATATTTAGTTGAAAAGATACCCATAATGTTCATTCAACCTGCCAAAAAGAAACAAATGGAAATGTGTATGTATACATGCTAGAATATTTTAAATTGCTAATGAATGCTTGTAACATAAACAAGCTCTAAAATGTAATGAACTACTTTAAAAACTGAAGTTTAATTACAACCCAGAACGAACAGAAACCACCCACCAACCTTTTCCTGTGGATGCTCCCTTATTTAGGATCTGTATGGCACGCCGAATGTCTAGGTTGAACAAGGCAATAGCAGCTGCTCTCTCCCACTCTCCTTCTTGCTCTAGTGCATTTAGGAACGGTCCCATGTCAGAATCTGAACCCTTTTTTCTCCAACCACAGAGCTGTAGAGCTAGGCATCTTTCCTCACTGGAATAATGCACTACATCTGCAAGTCTATCAGAGCCGCTCCAGCTGTGCCTGAAGCTTTCACTTGTCCCTATAATGACATTAATGTTGTAAGAAAAAAAAAACATTTAAATTTATTGTTTAACAGTGTTTGACATCTTAATTATTATTCTCAAATAGCATTCTAAGCAGAGAAATAAATAAGGTAAGCAGGTTTTTTCCTGCAGCCAGCCAAGTTCTTTGTTTGAATGCTAAAATGAAGAGCACAGCACCGTCACTGCAGGGGATTAGGAACGCCCCCCCTCTCTCTTGAATGTACCGAGTCTATGGCACAAGCTCAGTCTGGGCATGTGTAAACCATTCTGAGCCTATCAGCACAGTAGTCTTGTCTTGTGGAGGAATCCTAAATGTCTATTTGCCCTTAAAATTCAAAAATACCAAAAGACAACTTTTGGTGTAAACAAGTATTTAAATGAAAAAGTAAAATGTACAAATATGAATCAAATTTAAGGACCACTTAGAGCAAATACTAGTGTATTAGTATAAAAAAAACAATGCACAGTAATGGCACTGGCATCCTACAAAATAGAGATAAAATAGCATAAATGTGGTGATATCTATATCACCTCCACAAATCATCAAATCCATTTTGGAAAGTACTATAAAATATTCATTGTAACCTCTTAGTAAGTAATACAATAGCAGATTTATAATAGACTACGTAAGATTTCTGCCTCCAACAGTTATTTGCCACTTTTAAATAAATGATTTTTGCAATATAACAGATTTGCTTATTTCCAGTAGGTTTTAATGACACCCGCTTTAATCCCCTGCACTTTAACTCATTAGTTTGGAGTCTAAAGTAGTCAATGACTTCAGAATTTTGAAACGAACAACCAGAAAGAAGCAGCAGATTTGTGACACTGCACATCTGAATAAAAAAAAAAAAAAGAAGATTTAATTTCGGAGATGAAAATATGCAAAAGAACCTATTAGAAAATAAAGAAGTGCCATGTCTTTTGTATTGGAGTCCACTAAGAATAAATATATAGAATTCTACTTTCTTACCAACAGAAGACTTTATAATTGACTTGATTCCAGCATACACCAATAAACTTTTACTGCCTGAGGATTTTTGGTCAATAGCTTCAACATACTGCTTCATGAGTTTTGATACGTAAAGGAAAAGTAAACATAAAAAGTCTTGCCTCTGAATTAAATATACAGATGTATAGTACAGATGACATATTGCAAATTGCTTTAGAAACCAACAATGGAGTTTCCCCATATCAATTCTCAGCTTGGTCTTGGAGTTACTCAGAGAGACATTTCTGGTGCCAACTACTGTTGGCTCTGTGGATATTTAAATAACATTTTGGAAAGAAGCACTTCGCTAAGCTACAATTTGAGGGCACAAACTGAACAAGCTTGAGAACATGAATCAGAAAGCTGCAAGGAGAGATTCTCTGCAACAACTCTGCTATTAAATGAGGATTAAATGCTTGTTCTACTAGGAGCGATTCTAAAAAGGAGGGGGGGGGGGGGGGGGG
>WMED01000702.1:11863-32094 GCA_019650415.1 Pipa parva
GAAGAAATACTCACAGGCTGTAATCCTCTTAAATTTCTGCTTCCACGATAAATTCAGTGAGCAGAAACAGAATCACATCAGAATTCTGCTTCTACACTTTGTCTGCTTGTCAAATTTGAAATGGAAGCAGGAGTTGAAGAGGACTGCAGCTTGCACAGAGAAGACAAGAAGAGCAGTGTTGAGGCAAGCAAGAGGCAACAAGTATTTCACCCTATCCCTTTCCAGAATCACCCATAGGAGAACAAACATTTAATTAACATATTAACAGTCTGTCCAGTTCAGCCTATTTTGCAATGTTGATCCAAAAGAAAGCAAAAAAACAAACAAACAAAAAAAAACCATGAGGCAGGAGCCAATTATTAATTAGGGAGAAAAATTCCTTCCCGATTCCAAATTTACCAATCAGAATAAATTCCCTGGATCAAGATCCCACCTTCAATTATCTAGTACCCACTTGTAATGTTCTCCTTTAACGATCCTTGCCAACGTGTAATAAAGTATACTCTTGAACAAGACAAACTCACATATTGTAAGACATCAATAAAAACATGAGATGTGAGTGTAAACTATCATGTTTAGGAGTACACTTCATTATATGATATATGGTGGTCACTCTGACTCTGAGCAGACTGATTTAATGTGACTAGTTGGGCAGTTATAGTATTTTTGTGTTTGATCCCTGCTAACAACACACTACTGTAAAGCACAAAAAGAATATAAACAAGCAATCAGGCTACATGTGAAATGAGTACATATCAAAAGGATATAGTGCAATGTGTACCACAAGGATTTTAGCTGAGGATCTTCATTTCCTGCTAGAAGATGATTTCTCCAGACATGCTCAGTATCAAGTCCATACCGTGATAAAGCTCGGAGTCTCATTTTAGTGGCTATATCTCTGTCCAAGGGACTGCCTTTTCCCTCTTCTGTGCATTCATACAACTGCCTGCTGCAAGCCCACATCAACGAAGTTGTGGGGCTCCAAGCCAATGAAATTCTTTCAAACACTGTGAAGTCAGCCATTGACCTGTTGGGAGTAACAACCACCATTCTGTTCTGGCTAGTTGGGTGCCACGCAAAAGAGGCAATATAGTTATCACATGGCTGGACACTCCTTTCTATAATAGTAGGCTCAGTTTCATCCCCTATAGGTGTTGGCGTGTGCTGCATGTCATACAATCTGATTATATTACTGTCTCTCGTTAATGTAGCAAGCAATCCAGTTCTAGTGGGGCACCAGGCTACTTTTGTTAAAGGCTTAGGTTGCTCTGTAAGGGTCAGGACTGGCTTTTCAAACTTTCGAAGATCCCAAATAGCAACTTGGCCTTCAAAGAATGAAGCAACTCTGTCTTGGAAATGTGGATCTACAGTAACTCCTTGCACAGCTTTTGTATTTACAAACATCTTCTGATTTGTGTTTCTTAAGTCAAATATGGCCAAGTTGCGATGCATGCCAGCCAAAAGCAGTTTCTGGTCTTTTGGAAGCCAGCATAAAGATAGACAAGCATCATTCTGCCCTAATTCATAAAGTGGTTTGGTTACAACCACACAGCTTTCACTTTCTCCCGATGCTAGCCGAACTTTCTCCATTGGAACTGTAACCTCTGGAGTGTATTTGCTGCTTATATCCCATATTAATACGGAAAAGTCAGCTCTGTGTTTATCTAAACCAGCTGCTAGCCAATTACTGTCAACGGTGTTCCATGCAAGTGTGTTACATTGGCGTGCATGCTTGGGAACAAACTCTTTCCCTATTAAGTCTTTACATTTAGAATTGTGATCTTGGCCCAGGCTTGTTAACACTACTCTTCCATTGGCCTGGCCTACTGCCAAAAGGCATTCTGGGTCATACTTTGGGTACCAGGCTACACATTTCATATATGGTGTATCAGAATTTATAGCTAGTAAAGTGGCAGTTGTTTCCTCTGAAAGTCGCAAGGATCCTGCTTTTAATTCAGAGCTAGAGTTTAATGCAGATTCTATATGGTAAAGGCTCAGCTCCGAATCACATACAACAAATCTATTCACATGGTGTGGGGCCCACAGTATGTCAGGTTTGGAGCCGCTCATATTTTGCTGCTCATGGGATCCACAACTCCTTCAATTCTTTAAATTAGCAAACCTGAAAAAAAGAACCAGATAATATGCATTTTTCCTTTGTTATGCAACATAGATTCCTTGGAAACTAGCAAACAATAAATAAATACAAAATCATGAAAATGAATTTATGGGATGTGCTTGAAAAATAAGTTCATCATCAAGTGGGTATTAGTCAATTCACCTTACTGGTATCTGCTGGCATTGCATGTCCAATATCCAAGTGAAGCCCAACTCTACTCCGCTAAATGGCAACTTTCTAGACCTCAGATTCGCAAATGATTAAATGTTTCAGATGTTCTGACTACCTGTGAATCAAATTGTGTTTGCACCTACATGTCCTTAATTCCATCCTCAAGCAACCTGTTAAAAGTGCACCTGTCACCTCAAAACAAATACTAATTTAGGTTGTGCGAATGAAATAAAAGTTTTTGTAAATATATATGTATTAAGCAAAATGTACCTTTAAACAGTATTTCTCTGTCATCTTTTCTGTCTTCCCACTTTTCTTTCCAGTGTTTGGTGGGTGGGGCTAAATAATGACTGACATTAGAGCTCCTATCAGATCCCTTAAATCATGATCTAGCAGGGATCTGATTGGAGGAGCTATAATGTCAATCATTTAGCCCCGCCCACCCTACAAAGGAAAGAAAAGCAGGCTGACAGGGAAGATGACAGAGAGAAACTCTGTTTAAATGTACATTTTTTAAAAATACATATATATTTACAAAATGTTTATTTCATTAGTACAACCTAAATTAGTATTAGTGTTTTGAGGTGACAGGTGCACTTTAAAGAACAATCATATTATGGCTCAAGAGCTGTAATGCAGTTGAAATAAATGAGTAGAAAGTACTGTGCAACACGAAAATAAGATTATGGGCTTTATTGACTAAAGTCAATAAAAGCTGCAGATTGTGTCGAAGGAGCGAATGCGATTAGATGTACTGCTCCAAATTCACCTGTCTGACTTCACCACTTACGATTGGCACACTGGGGGATAACGGCAGGACACCAGTGTTGCTATTTCTTCAAAAGTGACAATGGTGACTGCGATTTAATGGCAACATGACCCAAGGACAAGGGGACATAGAAATAGCTAGAACAGTGATAACCAACCTTCTGAGCTCGGTGTGTCAAAATTCGTCAAAAAACCAAGCATAACTCGGGTGGTGTGTCACTTTGAGAAAAATCTGGAGGCAGGGCAACTCTCCTACTGAGAGTGCAGCAGGAACAGCACCATGAGGCGTGTCAGCAAAAATGGCTCTGCGTGTCACCTCTGACACGCGTGTCATAGGTTAGCCATCACTGAGCTAGAATATACACAGAATACAGTTAGTGGGATATGCCGAGACTGACGTCACTACCCCTCACTTGTCTAATTTGCCTCACTCCACATGACTTCTCATCCTACCTCTATCCACCTGACTATACATCTGACAGTAATTGCCAATATGTGCTATCAAATGTAGTTGCAGATTAGTCAATAATAAGTGAATTTGCAACTATTTAGGCAAGGCAACTTGAATTATAGCAAGCTCGATTTGAACTTTAGCAAATAAGACCGTACATTCACACATAATCAGATTTTGTACCTGTATATATAAATGTGGCACAATTACCCTTTACAAAGGGAGAAACATGAAATTTGCAGTGTGCCTTGTTGTACCAAAAAAAATTTCAAACTAATTCAAAGCTGAATTAGTTATAAAGCATTCAATCTTGTTGTCGTGTGTGTATGCATGTCTGTCTGTCTGTCAGTCATATTGCCAATATCACTGATTAAACATTCAGTGACATAGGTTACAATTTTATATTGTTGCTAGATATAGATCATTTTAACTTCACAAGGTCTTAAGTAACTGAACAACTTTTATTAAACTCAGAACACGGGGCCAAATGTCCTATGTTAGAGCGCAGGCACTCATTATAGCAGCAATTCTGAATAGTGGCACTTCAATTACGACAGCTAAAAATGTCCATTCCCACAGCAATTGTGGGAAGAGATTGCAACATACACATCCTCTGGTACAATTCGATCACTTAAAGTAAATAACTACATATCCAATTTTCCATTTATCTCTGTGTAGGTGACATATAGCTCATACGATCCTTTGCTGCCAGAATTACCATTTAACATAGAAGCACTACAGCTCCCAAGCAGCCCAGTACCTCAGCAATGGGAGAAAACAGTACTTCTGGAAACAAGCACTGATTAATGCTTTATTTTTAATCTTACTTAGATTGTAAGCTCCTTGGGGCAGGGACCTCCAACCTCTTGTGTCAATCACTACCTAGCACTTAATTTGATGTATCCTTGTGATATTTTACTTGTATTGTTTAATGCACTTTTCCCTTGTTTGTATTGTACCTGTATTGCTGAATTGTACAGCGCTGTGTAAATTTGTGGCGCTTTATAAATAAAACTATACATACAATCATTGAAGTGAATGATGAATCTCTGTAAAGCGCTGCGGAAAATAGTAGCGCTATATAAGAACGAAATAATAATAATCTTCTGCCCTCAGCTCCCTGTTGCTAGGCTACAATTCCCTGTTGTAGAGAATGCAGGGATTTGTAGTTTACAGACCTGCAGAAGAAATACCCCAGCGTATAACTATTACCCTACTGCATGCTCCCTAAATCCTTTAATAAAGTCCTGGCCAGACTGCCTTGCATTGGATGACTGTCTAGCCTCCTTCACTTTAACTTTCCCGCTCTCTACCCCACACTACCTTACGGACTGCAGACACTCCAGCTCGGCAACACTTCAAGCACAAAGCAGTTAATGCGATCACAGAGAGCCTGCTAATGGGCCCAGGCTATTGCAAGGGGCACCAGCCATGTTTTTCAACTATGCTGACGTCATCTAAGCGCGCCCGCGGGTGGGATTATCAATGGGTTTGATAGTTCCGGTTTAGGAATACGCACAGATAACGCGTGACTGACTGGGGACAAATAGAAAGTTTAGGCTTAGCTCGCGCTCAAAGCTTCAGGAATGACGGTGGGAGGGGTTCAGCAGGCCTGTCTTCCTGCATTTGCTTGATGCAGCCATATTGGTTGTGGGAATACAGTTATGGCCCTGCCCACAAGAATTGTAAGGTTTACTATGATGGGCTTCAATTGTCATTCAATCTCTGTGACTGAATAGGGAAACTAGATTGTAAGATCCACAGGGCAGGGACTGAAGTGAATGATGAATCTCTGTAAAGCGCTGCGTAATATATCAGCGCTATATAAAAAATTAATACAATACAATAAATTAGGAATTCAAGTTAAAAGATAACTTTTTTACCAGTACGGTGTAGGAATGACTACTGTGCCATTTGGTGGATTTTTTTTATTTTATTTATCTGGTATCCTAGCCATTTAAAATAGTACATGCGTTTGCTGCATTTGTAGTTCCCGAATTACTTTAAATTTGTTCTGTTTAATAGACAATTCTGCATTTCAAATCCACACTTCAGCATCTGTATTTTATGGGAAATTTTTATACAAGGAACAAGAGTGTTAATAAGTGGAAAAATCCATACCCCTTTACAAACGCTTCTAACTTTTTTTCTATTGCAACATTGTGTTTAAGATTGTACAATTATAACTCACAAGTTTATGAAGAAATGATAATCTGTAGCATGATATTAATTAACACAGCAGAAAGAAAAGCAAAAGAAAAAGTTATCAAGAGAATTCCTCCTGGGTGAAATAGAATGGAATCCTGACACTTTCTGAAGTTTAAATAAACAAAAAAATCAGTCAGAAGCTTTAACTGTTATTCAGGAAAACGTGTACCATAGGTAACTATATCCTTTTTTTGGCCGCATAAAGGAAAATGAGTGAAGACTTAGGGGGGAATTCACCATTGTGCGAAGTGAGCTCCGAATCCTTCGGCTCACTTCGCACAGACTGATATACGCTCGCTGATGTCCTGCACACAGACATCAGCGAGCGCTTTAAAGGGATTCCAGTCTTGGTGAAACCAAAAGAGTCGCCTCGCCAAGACTGGAATCCCTTTAAAGCGTTCAATGATGTCCGCGTGCAGGACATCAGCGAGCGCATATCAGTCTGTGCGAAGTGAGCTGAAGGATTCGGAGCTCACTTCGCACAATGGTGAATTTCCCCCTTAGGCAATAAATAATAAATTTAATCATTAAAGTATGTTTTATGGCCAGAAGGGGGCATACATGAAGCAACAGTATATTCCAGGGATGGCGAACCTATGGCACACGTGCCAGAGAGGGCATTCAGAGCCCTCTTTGTTGGCACGCGAGCTGTCACCAAACCCTGCCTTCAGTACAGGCCGCGGGCTCGATCTGACAGTTTTTAGGCAGATCCGTGGCCTGCACTGAAGAAGCACATACGAGCAGGGGAGTTCTCCTCCCCTGACGCTAGCGTGATGTCACTCACCAGCGCCAGCACTTTGGGGGACGCGCTCGTGGGTGACGTCACCTTTGGCACTCCATGCCAAAAAGGTTCGCCACCCCTGGTATATTCCATTCATGTAAAACTGGAAGCGCAGTGCATCATATGCTCGTGTGAAGAAAGAAAGAAAAGAAAAATACACTGAGTGTATATTTCTATTGTACTTACCAGCAGTGTGAATGCTACCTCATCACTTCCTGCATGAAGCATTTTGGGTGCGGCATGTATACACCAGCCAAAATGCGACACACAGTGTTCTGGACCCAGCATATGTGCATCATATCCTGGTGTGTCCGGAACTAGATAAGTATCAACGGCTTTCACTAATGGTGCTGCTTCTATTTTGTGACTTATTCTCTTCATTTATTTCTGACAATTGCTTTGCCACTTTAAGGCAGCCTTTTCACAATTTTCTGCCTGATTGAGTCTCCATCTCACATACTGAACAATTGGTCTTCTTCCTTCTTTTGGGCACAACTATTAGTCTTCTTCCTTGTTTTGTGCACAACTACATTGGGGTTATTGACTAAAGGCTGAATAGTCACGTAGAGCTGTGGATTCATGTCTATTCTCCACTTCCCCATGTTCTCTTATTAACTAAACTCTGCAATGTGGTGAATATGCGAGTTGCAATCTTACAGAGCTCTTCACATCATTTTGCACTGCTGCTGTTGTTTGACTTCAACAATGTGCTCTTGAAAACAATGTCTTTGCACTAAGCCATGTAAGGTTATTTAATCCAAAATAAACATTTTGTTCATTTAATAAACCTACTATTAATATAGAGGAATAGTCAAATAAATGGCAGACACTCTTAAATAGATAAGTAAAAGGTTATACATTTGTGCTATAAGGCTTTAATGCCAGAGAATGCTGACTGCTGATTGGTTGTTACCAGACCTCTGTAAATGATTGGCCCTGTTGATGAATTCCACTGAAAATGTTCTGATTAGAATGTTCAGTGTACTTGAAGGTAACAGAAGAGACAAAATGCAGATGTGAATAAAGTGACCCTGCAAAGTAAAAAAGCTGGAATTACAGGTGTAAAACAAAGTTATAAGAGATTACAAAATTTGTGTAACTGTATTATCAATATCATGGTATAATAAGAGCTAACAGCTACCAGCTGTAACTTTGGCCTTTGTATTCTTGTATTCCAAACTTTGATGATAACTGTGCTATTGTTTTCCTTCAGTAAGAATAAATACACTACAAACTACAGCATCCCAAAACATTCGTTAGCTGAAGGGAGACAACAATATACATCAAAACACTGTAAATCACTCAACAACTTGTGTAAGTAAACAATTGTAATTAACAAAAGTATCCTTTTTTACATACAAACAAAACATGTATGTATTTAACTAATTAAAAGTATAGCACTTTTTTGACTACCAGTGGAATTATCTGTTAGCTGTGAGCTCCCGCTAATACATAATACATAGCCTAGTTGTGCTCTTCTTTCTACAAAGAACTATGATAGTAGCTTCTGTCTGTAACTAGAAGAGGAACTGACTTAATCCTGCATATCCTTTGGGGAGAAATCTCTCTTCCTTAAGACACTATACATACAATTGAAACACTATATTACTAGTGACATCAACTGGCTGGAGTAAGCAGCTGCAAGAATAGCTAATACAACAGTTTGCAAGACACAGACTTATTCCAATATAAAATCTTGTAAGTTTCCTACAAAAGCATTGCAGCACAGCTGCTAGGAGTCTTTCTTCCTTTCTTTAAATTACAGTACCTGCAATAACCTTTTGTGCTCTCTTATTTTACAATGAAGTCTAAGTTAGGTGTGCTTTTTATAATTATTTGTTATTTTTTAAGTATTCATTTTTACCAATCTTACTTTAACTTCATACATTTCCCCAACACTTATTAAGAACCCTCGAGTGTTCTCGCCGGGAGGGGAATCCCTTTAATGCGCGTGCTGATGTCCGCGTTCAGGACATCAGCATGCGCATGTCAGTTTATCCGAAGTGAGGCGAACACTACGCGCCTCACTTCGGAGCTTCCTGAATAACCCCCTTAGTCTGTCATCACATAAACAAAAATGGAGTTACAGTAACTCTGCTATCATATAGCTTCTCTTCTGATGTCACTGTCCTGTAGATAATGCCTCAATGGAACCATTTTAGACCAGTGATGCCCAACCTTTTTGGCCTGGGGGCCATATAAATTTGCGACACGCGTGTCACAGACCCCTTCAAAGTCATGACAAATTTTAAAGTAACAGCTGCGACAATATTTCGATAGTAAAGTCATGACCGCGACATTATTTTCATTATAAAGACGCAACACTAACAGTCTATTGTGGCTGTCTTTAGTTGGCGAATTCACACTTATACGCAACATTTTGGATTTCAGAATTCAGGCCGCGGGCCGGCTATAACTGCGTCGTGGGCAGGATATGGCCTGCGGGCCGTAGGTTGGGCATCACTCTTTTAGACCTATTTAGCCGTCAGCAGTGATGACTTAAATTAGCTGGCTGAATATTCCCCTAAAATGAAACATCCTGAACAAACTCAGTTTAGTGCCAGAAAGAGATCAATTATAATTACTGTACCCCAAACAAGAATACAGTAAAGAAATAGTTTCATTTATTTTCTTGGCTACATTTGATAGAAAGATGAGCTCTTTGGAAAAACATATTATACTGTGCACTACAAAGGAGCTTCTGGAACTGACCTTTACAACTTATTTGCTACAGTATACTAGGCAATGTAAATGAGCAGTTTGTTGTATAACTGGAGAGTGTGTATTAATAATCTGTTGATTTTTAGGGTGAACTTTATAGAGGGCCTCATGATTTTCTGATGGAAGGTCCTGAACAAATCCCTGTGTGCTTCACCAATAGGTAATGAAATCTAATTTGTCCTAACCATACATGGGAATTCAAGGGCACCAAATACCAGAGAGCAGGGTTCTTGTAGTTCAGTAGACTGGTGGGCAGGGCTTAATAATGCAAATTGAACCAAAAAATGCATGTGATTATGTAGATTTGGATATATTTGATTGTCCTCAGGTGTAGAAGGGAAGGGTTTGGGACAGAAAAGGCAAAGGATAGGGGATAGGGTAGAATTTGTGACTATTGCCATAAATTGTGCATATTTACCAAACAGCAATTTTACTCTGTAGTGAAAGTATATTCTTCTTTGATTTTAGAGAATTTGAAATTAACATGTTGTGTGACCTAGAAAGAATTGGGGGTCATTCATTAAAGGGAGAATTCACCTAGCATAGTTACTTCACATCTGTTCTCACTACGATCAGGAAGACTCAAATTCACTTCTTCTTATCCATGAAGCAGTGGACAGCAACAGACGCGGTTGCATGCGTAGTGCCGCGTAGTCAGTCACACAAGAGTGTAATGAGAAGGCATGTGGAGTGACATGAATTTGACAAGTGAAGGACAGTGATGTCAGTCTCATAATATCGTATTAACTGTATATAAGTGAAAATTACTTATTTTTATGTCATCTTGTTCCTAGTTCATGTTTAGTAGTAGACTAATTTAGTCGCAGTCGCCATTGTTACTTTTACACTGGAGCCCTGCCATCAGCTCCTCAATTCACCAATCTGATCTGGCAAATGCAAACAGGTGAATTCGCAGCAGTACTCCTTGCAGAATCTGCTCCTTCGACTCCGTTGCATGGTGTATAGTCGAATTACCTGTGCACATGCACGCAAAGTGATGCAAAGTCCACAACTGGCATAAGTGTCCGAACTTGTCGTGAATTTGTCACATCACAGAGTTTGTTAACTAAGCGGGGTTGGAGAAGTCGTGAAAGGACGTGAATTTGGGCATATACTGGACAGTTCGCTTTTAATGAATGATCCCTTTGATGTTTTCTCTGGTGTAAATAATGGTGTCAAATAAATTGTTTTCTGAACAATATTCAATTCATGGATATGTTTACCTGCTCAATCCAAGGAAAACCGGCTGCGATGTGAGGATGGGTGCTCAGAGAGGGGGTGTCCAATTCCCAATCAATTTGTAGCAAAAAACGTTTGTACTCTGGCACACCATTAGAGTAAAATCAAAATTTTATTTCAAAATTTAAAAGTCCATGCTGGGACACTTGGTCCTCCCCACTTACCGTTTCAAGTGTCCCAGCATGGACTTTTAAATTTTGAAATAAAATTTTGATTTTACTCTAATGGTGTGCCAGAGTACAAACGTTTTTTTTCTGAACAATATTGTCTGTATATTTACAGAAGGCAGCAATTGTAGAATCAAAATATTAAATTATCAGAAAAATAACAGTAATTTATTTAACATTTCATAAGTAATCAAATTATAATCAACTGGGCTTAACAACAAGGGTAATTATTTTATAGCAAGTTATAGGGGACCTAGCTAATGTTCCCAGATCATCCCTTTTAAGCCGGATGCAAATGAAATTGTCATTCTGCAACACTGATCTTCACATGCATTCTAAATACTGCATTTACTTCTAAGCAACCATGCACCAAGTATGCAAACTGATAGCTAATCAGCACTATGGCAAGTGAATGTTATTTAGTTATAGCTTAAAAGGAACGCTCTGGAAATTGGGTTTACTAAGCATCCTTTTTAAAAACACACATGCTATTCAAATGTAGACCATTTCTTTGTTTACAGTTAACCATGGAAGGAACAATTTTCTGGACTGACCAGTAATGATCTATGCAAAATATTTATTTAATTGATTTATAATTTCAAAATATTGATATGGAATCTCCATGAAACTGCTGGTTTAGATCAGATCAACCAAACCAGTATTTTAATATTAAATAAAGCTCTTACCTGTAGAAGAGCATTTATAGGTATGCACCATGAAGGGTTTATTGTCTATCCCAGGGATGGCGAACCTATGGCACACGTGCCAGAGAGGGCACGCAGAGCCCTCTCTGTTGGCACGTGAGCCGTCGCCATAAACTGCCTTCAGTATAGGCCGCAGACCCGATCTGAAAGTTTTCAGGCTGGATCCGTGGCCTGCACTGAAGAAGTGCACACGAGCAGGGGAGTTCTCCTCCCCCAAAGCGTGTGCACTCCTCCCCCGGCACTGGTGTGATGATGTCACTCACCAGCGCCGGCTCTTTGGGGAAAGCCCTCGTGGGTGACGTCACCTTTTTGGCTTTTGGTTTGCCACCCCTGGTCTATCCATATGTCTGGTTAAAGAGATGATTTGGTAAGATTATTTTAAGCTGCCACACTACTATTGTTGCCAACTAATATCTAACACATGCTCCATGGATAGCCTTTAATTAATGGCACACTGCCTAGGTTTATTTCAACTAAGTACAAGATTAGCTGATCGATTTAAACAGTCAGTGGCTCTGGGCTTTACTTTCCTTGCATTTAAATCCACTTAGAATGGTAAACTGATACCATTATTTAAAAATGCTTTGAATAAAACTTTCTGCTCAGTAAAGATAAAGAACTATTCTAAAAAAATTAACTCTGCTAAAGAAAAAAATATGTTGGAGTATATTTGATCACCCAAAACCTACATTTTTTTTTCACTTAAAATTAAAATATATAATATACGCACATATTAACCTGCATTTTCAGAATTCAGACTGGATGGAACATGTGTAAAATTGTAACATAATTTTGCAGGGTGGACCAGGGATAAGAGGCCCTCAAAGACTTCCTGGACCAAGAGGAACTGGAGTAACTGGAAATAAATAACTGCTGTGTAAGCTGCACTGATAGGCTCAATGTGGCTTGCACATGTGCAGTCAGAGCATGTACCTTAAGCACTGCAGAGCAATTGGAGGGGGCAGTCTTAAGCTACTGCAGTTGCTGTGCTGTAGTTATTCACTTCATTGTGAAACTACGGATTCCCTTAGTAAACCCCCAACCTGCCACAATGGGATTATTAAGCCAAGAACATGCCCAATACAGTGAAGACTGCATCTAGGCAGAAGAGGTAGGGAGTACAGGTATCTTATTCTGTGTAAACTTGAAGGGGAAATTCTCCAAAGTGCGAAGTGAGGTGCAGATCCTTCGCCTCACTTCGCACTGACTGTTATGCGCTCACTGATGTCCTGCACGCGGACATCAGCGAGCGCTTTAAAGGGATTCCAGTCTTGGCAAGGCGACTCGAGTGGTCTCGCCAAGACTGGAATCCCTTTAAAGCATTCACTGATGTCCGCATGCATGAAGAGAGGCGAAGGATCCGGACCTCACTTCCCACTTTGGTGAATTCCCCCCGAAGTATTTCGTTTGTGCCTTTCTTGTATGCCTGGATTTTTTTTTATCGGTGGATGGCTTAAATGGCAGGGTAACCATGAGTCTCCTAGTCTATCTGGCCACCCAGTTAGGCACTCCTAACAATGTGCTTTCCTTCCAGTCCCAACACACTCCAGGTGACTGTGAATTTTGCCACTGGGAGCTTGCCCAGCTTCCCTACCAGTGCATTTCTACAGGGAAGGAGACATATAAATAAGCCAAGACCTGGACAGTACCAGCTAAGGCTAGGTTCACATGAGCGTATGATGTGTTGCGTATCATACACTCGTATGAAGAAAAAAAAAAAGAAGAAAAATACGCAGAGCATATTTTTCAATTGTACTTACCAGCGACAGTGTGAACGCTTCCTCATTGTTCACATTACTTCCTGTGTGTCACATTTTGGGTGCGGCGTATACTGTATGTCTCATACGCTTGTGTGTCCGGAACTAGGTAAGTATCATCGGCTTTCATTAAGCTTTATTTTTCTTTACAAGAGTGTATGATGCGCTGCGTATCATACGCTCATGTGAACCCAGCCTAACACTGAACAGTCTGATGGATGCCAACCCTACAAAACAATAAAAAATGAAAATGTAACTTTCAGTAAAATTTCAGATGCAAATGTGTAAATGCCTCTTTATGCACACAGTGCACTATAAATTTAAGGTAAATAGTGGGGTATGGTAACATTCACAGCAATGAATATTTAGATTATTTACTTAGAGTAAATAAAGAAAAACTTTTAAAGACTAATCTCACACTAAGTTTAAAAAGGACAACTTTCTTTATCTGTTTATTTTCTGTGATGGATAAAGAGAGGGCTGTGTACACACATAATATTAGTCATCTAGGGTGGCTCCCACAAGCTCATGTTCCTGGAAAAAAGTACCAGTGTGGTTCCTGTGTGACCCTGTATTTAGAGTGCACAGCGGGGTAGAATGGGTACAAGTGTATGGGGCCAGTGGGAATATGGGCATACGAAAAGCAATATTTAATTCTAGATATTATGCAGAGGGGACCCAAGATTCCCTGTTTGTGGCTACAGAAAGCCATTTGGTCTAATTATAGCAGTGCAAACTTATCTGGTCTTGAAGTTTATATGTATAATTCAGGCTTAGATTATATAACTAATGTAGCCCTGGTTAAATCTGTATATTTCCAGATTTTTACTAATTTATGCATATATCTTTTCCCATTTGGTTGTATGGAGCATCCCCTGTCTCTACTAAGGGAAATAGCAACTTGTTTACCAGCCCTGTAGACTGCTCTTGACTGGATTTTCCCTCCAAGTCAGAGCTGTTACATTACTTCACCTCCAAAGGTTATATAAGGAAGTGAAGGGAGAAGCTAGGTCCCTGTCCCCGCCAGCTGCTGTATGGTGCAGTAGCAGGACTCTCAACCTCTGGGTGAGGATCCAGAAGATGTTTAGGGAACCAGGCTAGGGTAGCAGAATATGTTAGCTCACCTTAGTGGTGAGAGTGAGAGAGTAGGCCATTTACCAGGATAGTCCAAAACCTCAACAGAAGGATAGTAGCCTAGGGGGCCAGTGCATGTTCCTCTGGATGAGGGTACACAGCATAGGAGATGCTGCAAGACAGGATTAGGGATCAGAAGAGAGACCAATCAAAGAAGGAAGGCCTCTGAGGTTCTTTCCCAAGTGAGTGGGGTCATCCTGGATTCCCCTGGGAGCCATGCTACAGGCTGTTGGAGGTGTTTGGGGACCGAAGGGTAAATATGTGCAGGGCTCTCTGTCTGATTACATATATTGTGCTATATGTGTGTGGGTGATTGTAAGTCTCTGCATTCACCAGTGTACTCCCTGCCTGTAACTATATATTGATGGTAATATACAGTATATGGGTAATTGTACATATCTGTATTTACCACTGTTCCACTGTGATTGCATATATCTGAATTCATGCCTAGTATTTATGTAAGGGGAAATATGAATGTGTAACTGATGATGTTGAACTGCTGCTTTGTTAATAAATACTGTTTTTCTGTTTTCAATAAGAACTGCTGGCGCCCTGTGTACTTTAATAGATTCTTCATTTAGATACCACTTCAAACTATAAGCGGGGCCTATCACCTGGGATATGGATTAGACGAGGCTTATGGGAAATGTAGACTTATTGGGGCATAATATGAGATGTGCCAGCTATACCATTACACTAATGTTCACCAAACACTCAGATCACAGCGGCATACTGGGTCTTTATCAGAAACAAGCATCTGTTGCACAAAATGGTGGTTTTATTATTCTGTGCAGAAAACAGACTGATTTATATTAGTATCATTTTCTCCTTATTGACATATTGTTCCCTGCTTACTTAGGGACCTAAACGTGAAAAGGGTGAATCTGCACTGACAGTGAGTAATTCACTTGTGCCTGTTCTGAGTAATGACTAAAAATGTTATACTTGCTTTTGTAACGATTATAGATAAGATCCAATCTGTGAACATGGAAATCACTGTAAAACAGTTATTGATCACAGAGCACCATTTAAAGCAGGGGTCAGCAAACTTAGCTGAGGTGGGAGCCATTTCGCAAGCCCCAAAGGGGGAGGAGGGCACTTTCCCGATGACATGATCTGCTGACGGCCAATCAGAAGAGGCGTTGGAGGTCATGGGCGGGGCTTATGAGATGCGTTCTGAGCCACAACAAGGTGACTAAAGAGCAACTTTGCCAACCCCTGGTTTAAAGGGAAATGCTACCCAAAAGTTTACTTAGTTAGGCTTGTTCATCAGATGAAATAATACATATTAATTTCTGTAGAATAAGGCTTAACTTCTGGGCTGATTGCCCCTTCCCTTCACTCTGACTATGGGCTTACCTATGCATTCAGGACTGCATTGTACTTTGTATTAGTACAGGGCTGTTCATACTGCCTGTCACCATATGTCCAACTTACTAGTTCAACATCTGATTTACAGGTGAACAGTATGTGATATGGCTGTGTTTATACGTGTGCAGATTGTGAAGTCTCCTGTTTAGGGTGCTACAGGCTGACCAAGCTTGACTTATTTGTCTAAACCTCATGAAAACTCAAAAATAAAAATTATCACATTAAAATGTTTATAACTTTAAGCAGGTTCAGTTATAACAAATCACATATGTGTGTTGTGAGTGGAACAGTATTCATTGTTTCATTTTTAGGTAAGATAAATGTTACATTTTTTGTTTCTGAGCTAGAATGTTAAGCTTCTTAAGTATTTAATTAACTAAGGATTTTCTAGAATTTCCTGTATAGGAAATGTAGATGCTGCTTCATGTCATCAGTGTAATTAATATTAGCTCTGGTTCTTAGGGGGAATTTGTCCTTTTCACTTATTACAGAACAGTTAGAACTACCTACATCACCTTCTGCTACCATAAACATTATTCCATTTATCAGCAGCACCGACTAATACGTATCTATCTTTGTTTGCTTTTGGAAAATTGTTCAGCAAAATGGATTCACCCTGAATAAAATTGTATGGTTAAATTGTAAAAACATCATAGTGCTGTTTGCATTTGTATAAAGCAGCAGTTCTCAACCTGAGGGTCAAATGATGCTCTCACCTGGGTTGCTAACACGCTGTGAAACCGGTTGTGAGCGCAGGTCCCTTAATATAAGGGTTCCTGCGTGGTGACATCGGCCCCGAACGTCATCACATGATATGCTATGACATCAGGCCCAAACATCATTGCATGATGTCACCTGGGTGGGGCGCGGTCTTAACAAGGCTGAGAACCGCTGGTATAAAGCAAGTGACTCACTGCATAATTTTCCTCATTGGGGCAAAAAAACATCTGACAGCCGCTTATTGAAGTCTATTGTATCACTGGTGACATGTATGTGAAATGCCTTCTGGTGTTTTTTTCACTGTACTGTGAGTGGTACACTAGAAATTATCAGGCATTAGATGCACAAATTGACTGGTGATTGTTTCTTCTCTACCAACACAGTATAGACCAGTGGTGACGAACCTTTTCGGCACCAAGTGCCAAAAAGGTGACGTCACTCACCAGCTCCTTCTCCGAAGTGCAGGAGCTGATGAGTGATGTCATCACACCTGCGTTGGGGGGAGGAGTGTTCCCCAGCGAACAAACAGTCTTTCAATGTCCGACCTGAAAACTGTCAGTAAAAATCTGTAAAAGAAGCGCAGAAATAGTGCACTACATAGTGCTTTATCCAACAAAATATTCTTTAGATTAAAAGACCCAACGTCCACACCTCATGTGACCAAGTGAGGAAACAATGTAAATGTGATGAAGACACCACCCTCCTAGTGGTATTGATCTGATAGTGCTATGTGCTTACCAGATGGCTGTGATAATCAGGCACATCAAACAGTAAACAAGAACAACTGCTTTTTGATTCCTTCAATAACCACCATGACGAACGTCCAAAATTCCAGAAAACAGTACAGTGATGAAAGATAAACTTCTTTATTTCCACTTAAAACATATGGATAGATTCAACAATAGTAAACTTGATAAAAAACAGTCCAAACACTATCAGCAGTTGGACTTAGAATAAAGGAGAAACCTCCTTGGTAGATAAAGCCCACATTTGCGAGTCAACAAAAAAGTTGAAACAGGCCCTTTTTTGCTTGTCAATTAAAATCGTTTTAAACTAAAACATAATAACAGCAGGGTACCTGCAACTCGTGGGGGTACAACTCTACGCGTTTCACCACATCACGTGGCTTCTTCAGGAGAAAAATTTTTTGTGATGCATCTGCTCGCGGCGCGCTTCTTAAACCCATGGATACTTCCGGTGTCATGAACTTCTGCGTCACTTCCGGCTCACACATACATGCCGGTTCCTGTGCAGAAGCGAATGGAACACATATCTAAGATTACAAGGACACACCAGAATATAGATAACAAAAGTGCTCTTACAATTCCAAAATAGTTCCCCTTTAATAATGGTTCTCTGTTTCATTCAAAACTTATGATTGAAATCTGTGGTAAGAAACTGTTAAATATTTGATTTTATTTGAAACTTCTGCCCGGTCCAGTTGAAGTCCCAAGACCTGACTATTAAACCTAACCATTCATTAATTCAGGTTGTGTTAGAAAATGTTTAGGGTACAATGAATAAGACTTATCACAAGAAACAAACAGATATGACTGCATTGCACAAGGAAGTCTTAATAAAAAATATGTTTATCTTAGATTGCTTTAGTAAGATCCTGTTTAACATTGGAACTATGCTTTATTTTTAGATTGTGACAGCTCCTCAATGCTAAATGCAGATTTCTTTATATTTTCTCTAAATAGTCACGGGAAGTCTTAAGGGGTTATTCATTAAAGTCTGAATTGTTGCGTATAGGTGCAATTCGCCAGATAAAGACAGTCGCAATAGGCTGCTACTGTCGTAGTCGCGTCTTTATAATGAGAATATTGTCGCAGTCGCAATTTTATTATGGGAAAATTGTCGCAATCTTAACATTATAAAATTGTTGCAACTTTACAATGGGGAAATTGTAGTGGATTTGCTATGGGAATCCGCTGTTTGCGAATTCGACAGTCGAATTCGCACCTTAGTGAATAACCTCAGAGAACCTGACAGCCATTACAATTAGACCTTTTAAGTATAAAATAGTAAATAACTAATTATAGTACTGGTTATTCATTCAAATAATATTTAAAAGTATATAATAAACCACAATGAGCTTACTCAGGCATGTGAACTGTAAAAGGCACTCTGCACATGGTCATTAGTGATTTTAGTGCCATTGGTTCCAATGATGGATAGACCTACCTATCCTGTCTCTGCGTTCACAAGTTCTATTTGTTGGTCTATTTCTAGAGCAGTGGTTCTTAACCAGGGTTCTATCGAACCCTAGGGGTTTGATGAGTCGGTCTCAGGGGTTCGGCAGAGCCTTCGCCTTGGAGGTCAAGACACAGTGGTCAAGTGATTTATCACTAAAGAAGGGTTCGGTGAATGTGCATTTGAAACTGGTGGGTTCTGTACCTCAAACAAGGTTAAGAACCACTGTTCTAGAGCAATGAAACCTACTTCTACACTTCCTGGTTACTGTGCATATTGCATAGTGCACAAATGGTGTGTTTGGTCCTGTCTGTATCCTGTTTAAGCATTTGTTTTGGTGGTGCTTATGAACTCATATAGTTATTATTTAGAAAAGTTAAGAGAAGCATTTTGTTAATTGAAAGAATTGTTAACAGGTTATTTTTATTTTTAAAAGCATTCTTACTTTGTATAATTTTCCCACACTTGCCTAATACTTTTGCACAGTATTGTATATGGTTCATTATTGTTGTTATTTCATCTTTCAGATATCTGAAACTCCAGACTTAGCTAAATTCATTATTTGTATTTGAGTAACACGCCACAAACACAGCGATGAATTCAAACGCATTTCAATCTATCAATCTGGACCAAATAAACAGTTTTCAATAAATACTGTATATGAAAATTGTTGGGGAATTTAGCCCCCTGTACCTTTACAAATGGGGACTCTAACCCCTTTAGTTTCTTCTGGGGACTCTAACCCCTTTTGGGGACTCTAACCCCTTAAGCTTTATTCTGGGGACTCTAACCCCTTTGGGGACTCTAACCCCTTAGGCCTTATGAATTGCAATTCACCCCGATTTAATTATCACAATATTATCCAGTGTTGCTTACCAATATCCTGCCCATTCTGATTAATCAGTAATGGATGAGAGCTGTATGAGCCGCAATCAAATAACGGACAGTCAGTCCTGTGTTATCATACAAAAAACTCTGCTTTATTTTTACAAGTACATAATTCTTATACAGTTCAGGAAGGAATACTCCACCCCTCCCTAAATCCATCCAATTACAGTCGAGGGTCTAAAATATGCAGGCCCCATAACTGAGCTACGTGAGATTGAGAAATAGAAATTAATTGGCAAACCTAACTCTTGGAAATAGAAGCTGATTACAGACAGGAATTTGTAGGAGTAAAAACCAGTGAACAAAATACAATAATAAAGACTATTCAAAAACTGGATACAGGTGTGAATTTCATCCTGGGAAAAATACTGATTATACAGAAAGAATAAACATTCACATTTGACTAGAAGAAACCTTGAACACATTGTACCGTAACTCCCTTTTTATTCCCAAGTCCTGGTCTCTGCTAATTTTTACTCAAGAATACTCAAGAATATTAACCCTTAGATCCCAGGCCCCTTACAACCTTTACTCGAGAATATTAACCCTTAGATCCCAGACCCCCCACAAAAATTATAAGAAATTAAATGGCAAAACATCACTTTATAAATACTCCCTTTGGTTGAAACCTACAGACAGATGATGACATTTTTATTTAAAGGATCAGAAAAATAAGATTGGCATTTGGATTGCCATTGCAGTTATTCTTATGCAGATTTATCTTGTTGAACTCCTATTGCTTTGTCATGTTCTTTGATTTCTTGATAGTGGCCATTTATTGTACAGTGGGGAAAAAAAGTATTTAGTCAGTCACCAATAGTGCAAGTTCCACCACT
>WMED01000703.1:0-32092 GCA_019650415.1 Pipa parva
TCATTAGCAATCAGCACCCTAGAAATCGAATAACGCGCGTGACGTCACTGAAGTCTACATTCCCGACAGGTCACAGAGGGAGGATCCAAGGCTTCGATCTCTCTCTGATGCGTCAGGTAATGATGCGGATTGCTAATGATGTGGTCTCGGTCCCTGCTAACAGTGATCACTGTCAGATCACTGTTAGCAGAGACGGAGGCTGCATTATTTGCAATCAGCATCATTACCCGACTCAAAGAGAGAGATTGCATCCTTGGATCCTCCTTATGTGACCTGTCGGGTATGTAGAAGTCAGTGACATCACGCACTATGCAATTTCTAGGGTTTCCAGGTTTCTAGGGGTTCCGCCAGAAATTTTATTACATCAAAGGGTTCCCCTGAAGAAAAAAGGTTGAAAAACACTGATTTACTATGTAATGCTTATATGGCATTAGGGATAGGGTTCATATGATCTCTAATTTATTACTTATGTCCAATTTGACACTAGCATAAAGTAGGCTTTCATACCTCCCAAAAATAATACATACCAACTTTCTTGAGACTCTTGAAGGGCACATTTACTAAAGAAAATCAGGTTTTTTCAACTAGTAAATGCAGAAGAAACAGCCTACATTTAACAATATCGCTGTTTTCTCCTATTTACTAAACTGTTCAAAAAAATTTAAATCGCACAAAACATTTCTCCACCCTCAGGTTGGCGAATACCCATTATTGCCTATGGAGTTGGTCCTGTCATTTATCCAAAGTCCAAAATATTTTCACATCAAAAATAATATCGATCTGTAATGGAAGGAACCCTCATAGAGACGCACTGCAAAGTGCGCCCCTGTCAACAGAGTGATATTTATCCTTAACAATTTATTTCGATGGGGAAACATTTTTATATAGATTCTTTGTAAATGAGGGAAATCGAAATGTACAGGGAAACCAAAACTGACAGCAGAATGGGGTGAAATTCATTGGTATGGTCAAATTGGTCTAAGTAAACATGCCCCATATGTGTTTTATACATAATACACACTAAAAATGAATTGCATGAAAGCCAAAGAAAATACTGGGTCAGGGAATCAGTATAAAGTTTAACCTCATCAATGCTGTACATTAGTCCTTCAGGCAGGATAAAAGGACAGCTCATATTAGTGCTCTCTAAACAGCCTTCTGTCTGCATTATGGCAAGGTCCTGAAGCTCAGAAAGGTGTCAGTGTTAAAACATACAGACAGAATATTCCTCAGACTGCCGCAAGAAATAAAATGCGTTAGAATAAGGGACCCCTGCCATGTAGACTGTCTGCTGATGCGGGAAGATTCAGTGCACATCTGTTTTACATTGCCCCCCCCCCCCCTCCTTCTTCCCCGGAGGAAGAACCAGCACCATCTACTTACCCTGTCTGCATTATTAATGCATGTTAATAGCTCCATCACAGCCAAACTGGCCTTTTCTTCTTCTCTTCTTTACAGAACATGTTGAAGTGTCATATACACACTCACACGCACACACACACACACACACACACCCATATATTTCACATATCCAGCCTATTCATCCTCCCACTCAATACAGCCGATAAGATATTGATGCAAGGCAGTAAAGATCTGCATTAAGCAAAAAGGCAGACAAAGACTCCTTTACCACAAGCACCTTCAGCCCATATAACATTTCAAAGAATAATATAAAATATATGAGGTGGGTACTGAGCGCAGGATTCTTTATTTAAAGCTGTAGCACCATAAGGATGCTGTAATATTCCTCCCAGCGAGCGGAGGATTAAGAAGTAGTTAAAATATGTGATTCTTCGAGAGAAAAACGCAAGGCAGGAGGAAGGAAAGCTTGAGTGGTGAATCCTCCCAGCAGAATACTCTATGAGGCTTGCATACGCGACAGATTCCCTTTCTCCTGATCCTCTCTCTCAGCAATTTCAGCACAGGAAGAGAGAGTGGGAAAGAAGGAATGTTGCTGAATTATTCCAGGGATGCTTGGCTTCTTTCTTCCCACCCTATTTAAAAATGATTATTGAGGAATTCCCTGAGGGGCTGTTCAGACCTGGTAGGTGTAAAGCAATCAAGCACCATGTGTTACAGAACCAAACACAAGAGATGCTGTCCTATTTTTATCCAGTCCCAGTGTGGGTGTTATTAAGGTAATGTTGGGATTAAATGCATTTGATTTTTAACCCTTGTATATCAAGATGTGGGTAAAAAGAATTGTCTATATAACAGCCAAGAACTAATGTGTGTTAATATTCCACATGGCTTTGTTTCAGTTCATTTCCTGGAGCTACTGCAATTACACATGCACAAAGACTAATAAATGCACCACCTCTTGCTCAAAGCTGTACATAGTAATGCAGATTCCTGCCCCATTCAGACATTGATTTATCTTTTATAATGCACCTGTCAGTATTTAAAGAGTTGCGGAGTCTATAGAAAGGAACTCTTAATGTTTACAGTTTATGTTTGCAGATTTAAAGAACTGTTCCACAAAGCTCAATTAAGATACACTCTGTGTCCAGTAGCAAATTATTTTTTAATTAGCCAAGACTACTGTGGCTATTCCTAGTTTGTTACTTTAGTTAGCCTTGATTAATAAGTGTGTGTCTTTGCGTGTTAATACTTCTGAGGCTTGGGGCATGGATACGTTTGGTGCTTGTTGCCATGAGAATTGTAATCCTTTATTGTACAAAGCAAGCTGGCATCTGTAAGGTTAACTATCCCTTTGATAAAGCTAGTTACTGCAGCACAAATATTCATGTATTAGCATTCTGGCCCTGATACACACACACACACATATACACACACCGCTATACATGCATCCTCAATACACAGTACAACACAAAGCATGTGATGATCTTATGTCATGTTACATATATATATATGGTGATTATTATGAGATTAACATGTGTTTGCTAGAATGCATTTATGGCATATAACTGCATTTCATTTTAGGCCTAACAATATACAATTGTGTGAAAGCAAAATCTTAAATTTTTTTGCAAGTGGAGAATTATTATATATATTGAGCATTTGTTGATATTCAGTTTCTTATTATATATATTGAGCATTTGTTGATATTCAGTTTCATGCACCTACTGTAATGCAGAACACCTTTAATCCTTATGATTTAAAAAAAAAAAATAAGTTTGACTAAGGCTCAGACAGTGACTGATCTCCAGAAAATAACACATGGAAAAAACTGTGGTTTCTAAAAATATAAGGCTGTTATTTCATTAAATAAATTATAGACATCACCAATGCGATCATCTCTGTCTTTCTTTCTAATTATTTATCCAGATTGGGCCTGAATGCTGGAAAATTAGCTCTCTGCGGGAGGCAACAAAGCTGAAAAGCATTTTTTGCCTTCTCAGGATCTCAAGGGCTGATGTTGAAAACTACTGGTGTGCAGGGACCGTATACTACACAGCTAGCCTTGTGAGATATGAGATGTACAGAACCTTTTGCTCAGCATCCTGACACAAGACGTTAGAGGTATGTGAACCATTACTGCATTGTAAAGTTCCCCCAGGCAGCAGGAGAGATCCTGCACAGCTGAAATGCAATTGAACACATATGCATCTGCTCAGCCTCTGTTTGCAGAAGCAAGCAGTTGCATCCCTTCATTATATATGCAACAGACTATGTAAACTGTGTCAGAGCACTTATGTGAGCTGTTATTATTCCCCAAACAAACGCAGCTATCGTCTATTGCTTGTAAATGTTTTAATCTATTTCTAGGCTAATAACAAAATCTAGCTATACCTTGTCCATGATTCCTTTTGTGGGGAAATCCCAAGGTACGCAATAAGGCAGTAAATAAAATATTGCAGCATCTTCTATTTTTATCTTATAATTCACACACATATCACATACTGAAACATCACAAACACGTGTTTATGTGGGTGCACATTAGATACATAATTGACCATATTTGCAGTTCAGTTTTAAATAGTCATGTTACTTAATGAGCTAGAGATTTAGTCGGTCATTCAGAAAAAAAAAATCAATCTTTTAATTGCTATGAATAATCATATAGCTGAGTACTAAATGTAAGAAAATAATGTTGTTTTATTTTATATTGCACAGTAATAATATATTTGTGAGAGCTTTCTAATTGTTTATAATGAAACTGCCATAAAATCATAAAGCATACAGTGACACCTAGATTCCCTAATGGAGAAAAAAAAGACATGTTTTCTTTTCCTGTGCCAGTGTGCCACACCCAGGTGGCTTAACATCAGCATAATGCACAAAAAAACTGTAGAGTTTGTCAATTAACAATGCATAACATTAAGTTAAAGGTGTCATCTCTTAGCACATTCTCTGCTTAGCAGAATATTCATATTCTGACAGAAATATGCTATATATAACAGGTGTTGGGGACCCCAGAAAAGTATATAATTGGTTTTATAAAAGTCTGCGGGTGCCTGAAATACATGGTCATGTCATGTAAACCACCATTCCAGTATCTAATAGTGAACATGGTTTACATTCAAAAGAAAAGAAAGCAAAAAAGGAAAATGAAATATTTCCTAAGTGCTAAATTAGATACCTATTAATATAAAAACACACAATAGTTAATTTTGGGTGTAACGTCTGTTGCATATTTTTTTGAACTTACAGTTCCTATCGGCATGTTCTTAAACTTATTTTTTTTTTAGTCAATTTTAGTTTCTACACCAAGCCTTGTGAAATATTACATTTTACAACTTGATCAAGCATAGCATTTGTTGTGACAAATATTCTCTGCCATGGAATATTTGCTTTACATGTTTTTTTTTTCCAACCTTATCTATTACATTACAATGAGAATTAATTTTAAGACATGTTTTTGATATGATAAATAAACAACTTTGTTAAATTCAGAGATTTCTGGAACCAGAATCTAAGGGAATATCTTGAATAGAACATATATTTGTTACACATCAAATAAAATTTGCATTGTTTAGCTTAGTAAAATTTATGACATTTCAAATGTGCTTTCTGTTTTTGAGACACCTACATTTACTACATTATCATTCACACTACAATATGTGAATAGTAAATACAGTAGGAAAAGCACCTGTACATGTTATATACACATATCTTTTTGTTTTAAATCAGTTCTTATTATAAAATGTGCACTGTTTCCATTTCACATTTCATTCATTGGTTATTACAACCTTTTTAGCAAAAAAATATCGTTAGAAGTGAAAGAATGGTAATATTCAGTGGATGGAGGCATTGGAAACACTCTGCTGTGAACTATTCTTGTTTGACATAACTTGATTGAAAATTTAAATGATAAATGCCTTCTAAAATTTACCAGAGTTTGCTAAAATATATATATATATATATATATATATATATATATATATATATATATATATATCATTCTTCTCTTATTTTAGATATGTGATGGGAAAAACTACATGTAAGAAAATAAATGAAAAATAAGCAACTGAGCTATACCTATATATAGTCTGAAGAAAAATAAAAACAAATCAGTAAATCTCATTATTCATTTCTGTAGAGATGAAAATATAGGATACATCTATATGGTATAGAGATTTCTAGAAGCCAGATGTACCAACAATGCATTTTATTGGGAAAAAACACAATTATGCACATCCACAGTACGAATACAATTTGTATTTTATAAACTAACAGAATCTACAAGTTCTTTTGTAACTGCGGCATCAGATAGAATTAAGTAAAAAAAAAAATCCTGTTTTTTTTAAATTTTTTTTTTAGTTTGGAAAAAAATGTCAAATGTTAAAATGGCTATATGCATTGCTGTAGAGCGTGCTGCCTGCTTTTCTTGTGCCATTTTGTATCACTGCCACTTGTTGTTGCACAGTTTTGATCACTTAAAAATGGAGCTTTATTACAAAAACAGCCGTGATAATGGATATAATTAATGTAACAGAAAACAGCACAACATCGGAATACCACAGTGGGTTAAAGAACAGTATTTGAAATCTTCCGTGCACTGTGATGTCGTCTGGTGCTTTAATAGTCTTGTACCGCTGTACTTTTATCACACAAAAGCATACAGTTGAATACTGCATTGAGCCCCACCCTTCCGACTGCAATCACTGCCTCTGTGCTCAGCTTATAATGTAAAAATCTGTGCTTTTCTTACGACACTTAGAATTCATTAATATCTGTACATTTGTTCTTTAAATTCTTTGCTAAATCAGCTTAGATGAAGAAGCCTGTTTCTAAGCAAAATAAGCATGCTAAGCTCAATACGAATTCTGTTACTTGGAATTGGAAATAAGGTAGCTAGTTTAAAACAGATACTATATTTAAACTGAAATGTACCCTTTAATATGGAAACTAGATATAAAAATCAAATAATAAATCAGTCAGCAATTCAATAGTTACATTTTTGGAAACTTGTGAATATCTTTGGCCATACAGTTACTTGAAGTCTTTTTAAATGTTTCACCATTTTCTACACCCATGTTTAGACAAATTTATTTCTATATAGACAGACCTGTCTGTTATGCATTCAGGCAAGCAATGCGTCAATAACATGGATGCCACTATGATTTGTTAAGTCCCCTAAGCCTTTTTAAAGACAAGCTGCAAAAAAACAGAAACCCACTGTTGGAGGGGTATAGTGAAAGGACTTTGATAAAAAGATTGAGAATCCTACCTAAATTACAAAGAAAACTATCGTCAGTGCAGTTAAAAATTGCCCAATACATTCAATGGAGAAAAAGCTAATACTACTGACATGTCAAGGTCCATAAGAGCCCTTTATAGGTAAATAAACAATGTTTTGTTAACATTTTCAATGTAAAAATTACAAAAGTGGGATTGGGTTAGTAAAAATGACTTTACCCATAAACTTTTACAGACCTAATATCCATACTATATCTAACCAGGTGGACAAGCTATATTAGATTTCATCTTTACCTCCTCACACCAACATTACCATCTCTGAAATCTGTGATTGAGTGCAAAAAGTTTTTAAAATGTTAATTTGTTGCTGCACAGTAATGAAATATTACTGTCGTACTGAATTAAAAAAATGGAGACCATTTGTGACATCTTGAAAGTTTCAAGAATGTTATTATGATTTTGCATAAAAACTGGACTAGTAAAAAATGTTCTATTTAGATTTAAGAATTAAGGAAATGAAATTTGCACATACATTATTTTTAATAGTGTTATTTATAAATGAGCCACTTGCATTTTTTCTGCATGAAACTTTCCATGTTTAACATTGCACAAAAAGACAGGTTGAAACAGGCAAAGTATTCATTAAAAAGATCATATTTTTTTAAAGGAATGAAAAGGTTAAAGTATTTTAAAATCTATTGATGCAACAGAAGGTGGTAATAGCGGTAGAAATAAAAGGAACATAAGATATTCTTTCTCCATATATTACAATACAGTGCATAAGACTACATTCCTAAAAGACTGCATTTGTTACAGCAAGAATGATACAATTCTAGGGAAAATAAGTTATTACATATTTTAGAAAGATGGTTTTCCACTGTTACCTATAAATTTTTATTTTAGTGGGAAATTGTTGTTGCATAAACATGGAAAAATAAATTACATTTAGAAACCTAATATACAATTGAATTCTTTTCCTGAATACAGTAAAATCCAAGTAATTGCTAGATACAAAAAATGCCAAGAGTATAAAATATGTAGAAATGAGTCAGTAGTACTTCTTTTAAAAGCATCAGACTTTACTCAGATATTCTGGTGCCACACCAATGAGTCATGTAGAGTGTAAATCCTCAACGCATACTGAATCTGCAGAGTTCACCCACTTATTTATCCACCAAATATAGGGATACATAAACACAACTATGCTGTCTTTCAAATACCTCAAATTAGAATGTGTCAGAGTAAAAGTGACCATTCTATGTTGAATACAATTAAAAAGTATAAAGTATTGGTATATATATATATATATATATATATATATATATATATATATATATATATATATATATATATATATATATATATATTAAATTTTATGTTTTTATGAAAATATTCTTTTTAAGGGAAGCTGCTTACTAAAAGAAAGTCCATTTAATACTTGGCCCGTGATTTCTAAGGAAAAATGGTTACTTGTAATAATGTGACATAAAAGATTACATATCTCCCTTTGTAGTCAGCAAATGGAATATCAGAAAAATAAATATTTGTTTAGAAAACATCTATAGCACATCCAACTGGAAAGCAGAATGAATTAGAACAACTGAAAATGCCACTGTCCACATTCATTTCATCAACATCCATTAAGACATGACTTCAGAGACAGCACCATATTGACTTTCTCATGATTGACTGTAATAAAGGGCACATCTGGGTGGCAAAAATGTAATTTCATAGCAATAAATATAAAGTAATATGATTAATTAATAGATAATATGTGTTAACATTGCTTAAAATTATGCTATACAATTGCCATAGATTCTTTAGCCTTAAATGTACAAAATACAGCAGGCCTTGTTTACATTAAATGAAAGATTTCTCTAACAAATCAGATAGGCCTTATGTTTCAATTTAGTTTAATGCGGATACATGATTCTATGTTATATATGATATTTTATAAACACAACCTAGCACATTATAAAACAATGAAACGGCTTGTACTGGATCAAAAATAGCATCCCTTTTATAAAAAGGATTCTTTGTAAATAAAAAAACTATAGTCCAAATGTTGTATACATTCATGAAATATATTTTAAATATTGATTCCTTAGATTTTTAAATGCCATCACAGAATCTGAAGATCCTCCATTTTAAAGCATAGGAATGGCAGCCATATTGGGCTCTCCCTTTCAAACTGTTTTTTTCTGTAATCATGACAATAACAAGAATATCAGAGTGTGCATTTGCTTACATTTCCAATAAAATATCATCAAATACCATATATCTCCAGCCCCTTCACTGCAATAAGCAGTTTTTTTCCAGACACAAGGACACAATTTGAGGAGTAAAGCTAATCCAAATTCAATAAGAAAAAGCCTTGCCCATAACCTTGACAATACTAGTAACATCCTGTTTTCCAGAATGGCTTATCAAGAAACATGTCACTGTTATCAACCAATTGTTTATTCTCAGTGTTCATTTGTCTGTTCTAGAATCTTCTGATGCACGACAATCTGCGCATACTCATTAGCATACACATAAGGAGGTGCCGTTCTGGAACAATCTCAAGAGAAATTTACTGTACAACAAGCATAGTATTCAGTATATATGTATATACTTTACAGATGATGAAAAGTATCCAATTCATAAACGCTTCAAACCTCAGGACAGAGTTCATGCATAAGTAAGGCCAGAAAAGACTCCCATACAATTTGCCATTCAAATACCTATATATTATGGCCCCTTCAGCTAAATTACAACACTGCCTACATTAATGATTGTTACTCTCATTTTCAAATTAAATATACATTATATTCAATGCTACAACCTGTCTAGTCAGCTTCACAATTTAGTTAGGCCTAATTTTATTTTGTATATATGCCTTGAAGAACAGGGTATATAAAATATAGAAATTCCAATAAGTCAGGTGTACTGCTTTAAACAGAATTAAACAGTACCAAGATGCTGATCACTGTATGGCCATCTTGTAATTCAGTAAAACATATGCAGCATTATAAGAGCAATGTCAAAATTATAATTAAAACAAGAAAAGTATTTCTTAAAACAACCATCAGAAACAACTGGCATTAAAAACACATTTCAGCCTTATTCCTCATTGTTAGAGAATAAAATAAACAGAGTTTTTTGTCAATGCTAAACAATCTCCCTACATACATTCCATGTAATGACCAAAAGTCATCAGCAGTGATAAGACCTATTATTGCTGAATAGTTTTGGTATTATGTAATATAACATATAAGGTAGGATAGAGTGGTCATGTTAGTCCACAGATGCAAAAATAATGAGTATTGAAATACTTGGCGATACCTTTCTTATTGGACTAACAATTAGTCTAATAGAAAAAGGCATCTCCACATATTTCAATATATAAAGATATGCGTGAGTATACTTATACGAATAAGTGCTCACGTGTATACAAACTTATATTTACATGTATTTACTGAAAACTTTTGAGTACCAATAACTGACTGAACTACAACAAACATGGCCTGTATACAGTGACATGTGCTTAATGTGTCTCTTTGCAGGTTCTAGTGATTGAAAGACTTGGTGATTGTCACCCTCCCTTTCCTACGCCTCTTTTCATTTTACAGTCAGCAGACGTTGCATAGCCAGACAGTACTGCTGTCACATGCCCAGCTCTTCTTCAGTGTCTCTTTCTGACACGCCCAGATCAACTCTTCTCACTTCAGCCACATCCCTATAGCCTTTCCTTTAAGGTGCACTCCAGGCATGACAGTGCCATGTACAGGCTTCATTTACTAAATGTTTTTTTTTTTTATCATTTTTCTCTTAAGTCTCCTTTGAAAGAGATAATGCAAAACATGATAACATAACAGATAGATAGACATACAGACAGTTATGGCATTGGGCTGTGCATTTGTCAGTTTTGACTTTTCAGTAATAGAGGTTCTTCTATAGGATAAAGTTAGAGTTGGGGTCCACAGACATTATAACATGGAGAAAAATATATTGGACAATAGTCTAAACAAACTGACGAGGATATGAGACTGGGAATAAACACATCTTCACCAAAGATGCCCTATTACATGTATAGAACTAATCAGCACTCCTCATCATTCAATGTCAAATCATTTTATGGTAGACAAATAAGAGATGCTACAACAAGCCTCTTACTAAGCACAACAGAGATCTGAGATCACAAACAGAAAGCACAAGAACTGAGCTCTTTTGTTTTACCAAAGGATAATATGCACAAGAGGTGGTTTCACCCTGTAAATCACGGGAGTGCTATATACAGTAATTATTTGCTTTTTTTTTTTTTTTTGGGTAGAGAAAGCTTAAAATAACAACTAGGCATAAAGTGTTAAAGGTCCCCCATTTTGCACTATGCTTCAAAGTACCATCATGCAGTGCAGGTGAAAAAGGGGTTAAATCCCAGGGTGTGAGGCGACCTCCTGTATCACTGCGGTCTTAAGATATAAAGAAAACAAAAGAGAAATGAGAGATACCCGAGCCTATACCACGGTCCCAATCGATTTAAACAACGCTCACCTTTGGACAATCCACTGAATAAGGCAGGACAGAAAAGCTTTGCACAGTGTCCTAGAAGCAGATATTCGGGAACAGCTCCGCGGCAGACTTACAGAAGAAGAAGAAGAAAGCAGTTGCAAGGATGAGGAGGATGAGGAGGATTAGGAGAAGGATGAGGATGAGGAGAAGGATGCTGCTACCCAAGCGCTCACTACACCCAGGCACACAGAGCGAAAGCAGCACGTGGGAGGGGGAATTTGTAAGACAGCAGACGCTGCCATCTGACATGAAAAGCAGGGGGGTCGAGGGGAGGAACTATTCATGTTCTGGTATGTGAGCTCAACCTAATGAGGCGATCACATGACAAGTCCTCCCCCCCCATGTATAGCGGAACTCTGTGGTTCATTCCTAGTAGAGACTGAGCTGGTGACAGAAGCTCCGGCATTGTGCGGCGCGTTCTAGTCAGAGGCGCATCTAGGCGTGGTGGGGAATGGGGATGTCCCTGATGTCTGTGTATGAGGGAGCGGCGGGGCTTAGGTTGCAGTGGTTTTGACAGTAGGGACGAAAAGCCTTCAGGCTAATTAGTTATACCATTTGTGGCTGGGAGCTGATGCACTTACCCACGCTCACTTGGATTTTATTTGTGAACATACCCTTCATGGAAATGGCCGCCGCAGCATCAGAGCAGTGGCTTCTCATACTGTCCCTTTATTATATTGTATTACCCGCTACACTTCCTTTAACTACAGATGAAATGATTCTGCAGTGCATTTAGTGCTCTGGAATTGCCCATTTTTTGCCAGCAGTGCCGGGGAAGTACTTATTTACAAGGTTGTGGTATTACTAGTAATTGTTTAACTAATCGAGTGCCAAGTGGTACATACAGCACTTAAGTAGCTTTCTCCATGACTTGCCGCTTGGTAGATACTATTGCCTGCGGAATTTAACATTTCTGACCCTGAGGGTATGGAGCCAGATCTCAGAGTCTGGAGCTGAGATCTCAGAGTCTGGAGCTGAAATCTCAGAGTCTGGAGCTGAAATCTCAGTGTCTGGAGCTGAATTCTCAGAGTCTGGAGCTGAAATCTCAGTGTCTGGAGCTGAAATCTCAGTGTCTGGAGCTGAATTCTCAGTGTCTGGAGCTGAAATCTAGGGGTTAGCCATTCTAGACTTAAATTCCTAATGTTTCACACTGAGTACCTTGAACTTGAGCTAGTGATGGTTGCATTGCTCCTACAGGAATAATATATTAAATGTGACTCCCCTTACATTTAAAATTGGAATATTAGTTAATATTGCCATGCAATATGTTCCAAACAAATGTTGCCATGTCATATAGGGTCTATGGGCTAGTCAGTGCCTTCTTAAAATTGCTATTTTCTGAATCTCAGGGTAACCTTGCTTAGAAATTGCCAGGTATGCAGATATATAACTTCACAATATAGATTTCTCATTATATTGTGAAGATGAACATCATTATAACACAATCCAGCTTTCTGCTCTATTAGATTGTCCATGCTGCCTTTCTTTATGCTGCATGCTCATCTTATGACCTGTGCACTGACAATCGTCCTTTAAACTAAAGTGACCATATGTTTGCATACTATTTGGTTCCTTGAAGGAAAGCTGTTCTACTCCCCAGCAGTGCTGTCCATTTCCTAGGTCTGGTGATGCCTACTTAAGAAGTTGAGGAGCTCAATGGAGCACCATGGGAGAGTGGAAAACGTGATGTAAGAGCACATTATGATAGGCAAGCATCTAGGATAATGTTGCAGAGATTTAGTTATATTGAAATATGATTAAATGCATAAATATAATTTTGAGGAGCTGGGATGCAGGCTTTTTTGCTTGGGTACGTGGACAGCGAATAAAACTGACTCAGTAAAGTTGTAACTCCTGACCAAAATAAACAGTACTGGTATGCTTGTATGTGTCTGTTTGCAAACACCGATTGATAGGATGTGTGTGCAGTTTTGTGCATATGTGTACATGTATCTGTATGCATAGATATATAGGTATGCTTTATAACAATTACTGATTGTGTCTGATTGCTAGTATGTTTGTTTATTTGACCCCTACCTTCTTCCCTGACCACTCATTAGGGTAGGGGGGAATAACTTCAGTTAATTTGGGTGCAATCCAAGCCCTCAACCTCCACCCTTTTGTGAGTGGATCAGGAGTCAGTACCCTGGAGGGGGTTAGTAAATGACCCCTTCCTTTGACCCCAACCCCCTTGGAGCTATGGGGGTGTGGGCCAAAAAATAGTAATGTCTCCACTCCACACTCTAAGTGAGCCTAGAGCGGGGGCTCTAAAACAAAACTAAAATTTAACCCCATCCTAAGACCCCACACCCCTTGTAAGAGATGTGAGGGTTCTGAGGTGGGATCCTTACTCTCTAAGAATTGGAGTGATGGTAATTGAGCTTGTTCCAAACCTGTAAAATAAATAAAGTTATTCTTACCTGTTGTATGATCTTCTCTTTGGATCCATGAAGTAGCTCCTCCATCTTTTTAGTTGAGCCGTTGCAGTTACATTGCTAGCAATCACCACTACGAACTAAACTGAGGCGGCAAAGGATTGTGCCAGAAAAAGACTCCATACACTACAGATTCATTGAGGTTCTAAACTTTAAGGGGATTATTCACTAAGGTGCGAATTCGACTTTCGAATTCTCAAACAGCAGATTCCCATAGCAAATCCGTGACAATTTCCCCATTGTAAAGTTGCGACAATTCTTTTAAAGTGAAGATTGCAACAATTTCCCCATAATAAAGTTGCGACTGTGACAATATTCTCATTATAAAGACATGGATGCGACAGTAGCAGCCTATTGTGACTGTCTTTATCTGGTGAATTGGCAAATATACACAATAATTCAGACTTTAGTGAATAACCCCCTCAGTGAGGTTAGTGTAAAAAATCTGAAATTGTACATGTTTTGGTTTTGGTTCGTATTAATATGTAACCATTCTGATGTTATCTGAAAAATTCGAGCATGCCTTAGATTTACAGTGTCGGATTAATACAAATCTGAACTGCAAATCCCTATCACTATACTTGCCACCTTAGTTATGAAGCAGAGATGTAAAAGTCACAGAAAGGACCAATCAGGGCATAACTGTAGAGATCACGGCAGTTACGATCCGGCCCCTGGGTTCCCTCTACAGCTGCATTGCCTGTGTCCCCCCAGATCCCAGTATTAGGGTTTTGGTGGCAGCACTGTGGAGAAGGTGGGGGGCCCCAGTGCCCATCCTGCTCCAAGGCCCCTAGGCCTTTTGTTATGACTTAGGGACAAGTAAGACCAAAAAGTGAAAAATTGGCATTTTTTTGACATGGTAGTTATTTTTGCAAAGTATTTTTTTTATTTATAAATAAAATATCATTATTTTTAATTACTTGTGTTTATCTCTTTGTTTAATGCAGGTATCTGGTACATAACTAACATACCTTGTGGGAGATTTTATCAATCAGTGCTTTTTGTCATGTTTTCATGATTAATTTTTGTTTGCCACATTTTCAATTTTACAAATTTTACACAGTGGTGAGAAAAATTTACCATGATGGATAAAGAATGAAATTGAGGGGGGAATTCACCAAGCTTCGAAGTGAGGCGAACACTATGCGCCTCACTTCGGAGCTTGGTGAATTCCCCCCTGAAAATTGTTGCCACGTTAAAACTAATCACGGACATCAATATTTATCAAGCCCATTGAGACAAATTTTACTGCAGACAAGTGTTTGCAGATTGAGGGTGGCGAATATCCATTATTCCCTATAGAGATGGTTTTAAAAAATGTCCGAACTTTTTTCGCGCCCAAAAAGTAACCAATATCGATATTGGTCACAAACAAAAAGTCGCAATCAAATCAATGTAAAATGCATTTTTTTTTACACAGTGGCAATTTTCAATATATACAATATATATTGTGTTAAATTCTTGTCGCCACTATGTAAATTTGTCGCAATAGAAAATGCAGCAGATAGAATTGAATAGCAGCAAATAGGTTGAAAAGACCTTGATAAACATCATACCAAGGGGGTTATTCACTAAAGTCCGAATTGTTGCGCCAATGTTTTCAGTTGAACTTTAGAAAATACCTATTCATGACTATACCCAGAAGCCCAATAAAGTGAAATTAAAGGAGTACTATAGTATCATAGAATACTGAACTGATCAGTCTCGCAGCAGTACACTATATAGGACCTCATTGACAAAACTCAGAATTCACCTTGCTACAATTCGAGTCACATTTTTCAAAATAGATGCAAATTCACTTCTCAGTATTAACTATGGAGAATATACCGAATAGGCAGACAACAGCAATTGCTGTCCAAAGCGTAGAGTGGCGTAGTCAGGCTGATAGAAGTAGGATGAGAAGTCATGCAGGGTGAGGCGAGTAGGACAAGTGAAGGGCAGTGATGTCAGTCTCATCATATCCCGTATTTGTATTTTGTGAATATTCCATCTATTTCTGTCAGCTTGACCCTAGATTATATTGTCACTTAGTCACAGCCACCATTGTCACTTTTGAATGAGTAATCACCTTACACAACGCTGGAGCTCTGTCATCATCCCCCCAATTCACCATTCTGAAGTGGCAAAGTCAAACAGGTTAATTCAGAGGAGTACACCTAGTCGCATTTGCACCAGTACTGCACTTACTCAATAGTAGAAGTACCTGTGCACGCACACGCAAAATGATGCAAAGTGCTACATAACATTGTGACTATTGTAGTCACTGAAATTGGTCGCATATTCTCCACTTCACAGAGTTTGCTCAATAAGAGAACATGGGGAAGTGGAGAATAGACACAAATTCATAGCTCTATGTGACTATTTGGACTTTAGTCAGTAAGGCCCTATGTGTACTGCTGTTATGTATACTTCCTGGCTATGTGAGTGACATCAGTCCTCACATAGTACTGGCTTCCCTCCCGAATTTTGCTGAAATTAACCGACTGAGCATGTACAGATTGGAAAAATCGACTTGTGCATGTGCAGTTGGTTCAGATCTGCAAACTTTGGGAAGAGGGCAGGTACTATGTGAGAAAAATAGATGAATCCGGCACTCCAGTAGATAAGTATCCATAAACTTTATTTCACCACATGGGCATGCCCATGTGGTGAAATAACGTTTATGGATACTTATCTACTGGAGTGCCGGATTCATCTATTTTTCTGGATTGGATTGTCTGCTTCTTCCTGAGCACCCGGTTTCATCCTACAACGTCAGGGGATTGTAGCAGCAGGCGCTAGAGAAGGTAACTCTCTCTTATATTTGTTGTATAGGTACTATGTGAGGACTGACGTCACTCATATAACCAGGAAGTAACCTTCTGTGGTGATGTATTCATCCAACGATCCTGGGCTGTGAATCATCAGATGAAATCTGATCTAGCAGCAGTATATTTCACTAAAGTTGAAAAAACACATTCACTGTTTTTTTACTATTTTTTTGCCGCTATCGTAATTTACTAAGCCCTTTCCAACTTTTTTACTAATACAACATTTCGCCAGGTTGAGGGTAGCAAAAATCCATTATTCCCACTGGAGATGGGTCTGTAAAATTTTTCTAAGTCCCTGGAGCAATAATCAGCAATATTGATGTCATTATTGATGTTAAAGGGCCCCATTGACATTAATGGTAATTGTAGCAGTATTAGCGCATCGATATTTACCAATATCAATCTTTATCAATATCAATAAAATTGTTTTTGATATAAATGAGGGTAAAAGGAAAATGTGTAAAATAAAGAAAACAGGCAAAAACGTCTAGGGGGGTTATTCACTATTGTTTTGTATAGGTGTTGCGTATAGGTGTGAATTTGCCAGATAAAGACAGTTGCAATAGGCTGCTACTGTCTCAGTCATGTCTTTATAATTAGAATATTGTCGCAGTCGCGACTTTATTATGGTAAAATTGTTACAATCTTAACATTAAAAAATTGTCGCGACTTTACAATGGGGAAATTGTAGCGGATTTACTATGGGAATCCACTGTTTGCGAATTCGACAGTCAAATTCGCACCTTAGTGAATAACCCCCTAAAAGCATGTATACGGTTTTCTACTCTAGTAAATATGCCACTTAGTGTATGGCTGCTATATCGATCAGGTAAGTATTCTATGATACTATAATTCTCTTTTAAATGCACTCTCACATACAAATATCATACTTTCCAGAAACCGTTCTGAATTTACACTTATACTACTTATATAGCATACTTGAAATGTCTCAGGCCCCCAACCCCTGCCAGAAAAGGGAGCAGTGTTATATTTTAATTCAGAGCCTCCACCTCAAGACAAACTAGGGGGTGGGGTCCATAGATTAACTCTCTCTTTATGAAGTTTGATTGTAAAACTTATGTTTTAAAGTGATGTTAATTTTGCATTAAGATGAAAGTCCTCAAAGTGTTTTATCCACCAATGGACCCGCAATTTTGTTAAGCCAGCCGTTGAAGAGTCTCTGTTTGTCATGCGTAACTCAAATTCTATCTGCCTGTCAGGGTGCCATTCTTGACCAAAATGGTTTCATAAGCTTGTCTTAGGTGGGATTATGTTTTAAAAACATACCCTAATGTTGCTGTCCCTGAAAATGGCCATTCCACAAAATTAAAAAACTAATGTTTTTTTGAGGTTTGCTGAACACTATTTGGATGTGTCACACCACTACATGTCATGCAACAGAACAGTTACACAAAGTACAAGAGTAAAGCTTAAGCAAAATAAATTATATTTCTCTAAGTTCTCTTGTGGAAGACAGGATCATGGGTTAAAGCTCCCTCCCACAGGAGGAAGGACACTAGAAGAATTAGGACTCTTCACTTAGGGGCTTTACCCCTGACACAGGAAGAGATCAACCAGTTTTACTAGTGTTCTTGCTCCAGGAAGTAGAGAGCTGGACTCCTGTCCAGCAAATAATCATATCTTCGGTCAGTATACAGCTGACAACTGGAATTTAACAAGGGAGAAAATCTTTCAGAGCCCTCCACCATTGATCCCTGCTGGACAACTCCAGGGAATCACTTACAAAGGAAAGCTACTGCAGTCTTCTAGTGAGAATTCTATTTAAATTTCTATCTGCAGAATTGTATAACAGGAACTATGCTAATTTCAGTGGAACTGGTCTAACTGTGAGTAGAGCATCAGTGCCTGCCTCTAAAAAGTCCATTACTACCCTGACCCCCAACCCCTCCACCACTGTCGTGACCACTTAGACCAACATCAAAAACACAATGGTGGCTATCATGCTCAAACCTGACAAAAGGAAGACCTTTAGGAGTTCTAACCTGGAACTTACTTTCAAAAGATGCTTCCCTCTCAGGATGGGGAACAACCTTCAGAGATCTAGAAATTCATGGCAGCTGGTTTTCACAGCAGAGCCAGTAAGCATACTAGAGCTAGGTGCAATTTGATTAATCTACTGGACAGAACACCAAAAGGGCCTACCATTCAAAATACAGTCAGACAACATGATTACAGTCACCTATATAGACCACCATTGAGGAACTCAAAGTACAACAGCTATGCAGGAAGCATCTCTAATCCTTCATTGGGCAGAGAAGTCAGCATCCTGCTTCTCAGCAGCCCACATTCCAAGCATTCTGAACTGCGAAGCAGATTTCCTCTGTCATCAGGGATTCCTTCCCTGGGAATAGAAACTGAACCCATCAGTCTTCTAATCTCTAATCAAGAAATGGGGTCTCCCAGAAATAGACCTGTTCGCCTCCAGGTTCAATCATCAGATTCTGAACTTCTGCTCCAGAGTGAAGGAATCCAGAGCTGCAGCAACAAACACCATGAGTTTTCTCTGAGACTTCACATTAGCATATGCCTTCCCACCATTAGCAATACTACCCAGGGTTCTGCAGAAAACACGCCAGGACAAGGGCAAAATAATCCTATTTGCTCCATTCTGGCCCCAGATATCATGGTTTGTAGATCTGAGATCCATGACGGTAGGTGTCAGCCCTATCAGTACTGTCCCAAGAAAAACTAGCCTTCATGGATGAGGTTCATACCTTTCTCCAGGGAGTAGCACATATAGACCCCCTTCACAGAACACCATTTCCAGCCTGGGACTTTAATCTTGTGCTGTCTGCACTTCAATCTGAACCTTTGGAACCCTTATCCTCTGTGCCATTATCCTTAAAGGTGGTATTTATAGTAGCAATAGCCACATCATATAGGGTATCAGAGTTAGCAACTCTGCCATGCAGAGAGTCTCTTCTAGACTTTCATCCAGATAAGGCAGTATTCAGAACACTACCTTCATTTCTCCCTAAGGTGGTATCTTCCTTTCATGTAAACAAGGACATAGAACTACTGTTATTATGCCCAAACACTAATAACTCCAAGGAGGAGTTGCTACACTCTCTAGATGTAGTTAGGACACTTCGGACTTAGACCATATCAAACAGTTTAAAAAGTCCAAGACTCTGTTTTTCCAGAAAAGTACAAAACATGGTAAATCTGCACCAAAACCTATTCTAGCTCAATGCATAAAAGATATCAATAGAATGTTCTACCACTTTAAATGCATTGCAGTGCCCACAGGCATCACTGCTCTCTCTGTTAGAGCTATTAGCTCTTCATGGGCACTGAGAAACAAGGCGTCACTTGATCAAGTATGTAGAGCCACTACATGGACATCTCCATCCACATTCAAAAAATTTTACCCTGTGGACCTGTTCACATTCCAACAGGCATTTTTTGGGAGGAAGGTGTTGCAGGCAGCGGTCGCTCCTATGTCATAGGAGCTGTCGGCTAATTGGCTGCATTAATTCCTTCCCACCTTTCTATTTAGGACTACTTTGGTAGGTCCCCATGGTCCTGTGTCCCCCAAGAAAAATTAGAGAAAATGAGATTTTGTACTTACCATAAAAATTTTTTCTCTATTTGTCTCTTGGGGGACACAGGTTATTCCACCCTTATTACTATTATTCAATGTTTTACTGTGTTGTTTTGTTAACTGTTACACCCTTATTACTATTAATCAATTTGTTACTTGGTTGTTTTGTTACCTGTTATGGTATTTACAGCTTGGTATGTTTAACTGGTTAATCTCTTCCTGTGTCAGGGGTTAAGCCCCAAAGGGAGGAGTCCAAATTCTTCTAGTGTTCTACCTCCTGTGGGAGGGAGCGTTACCCTGTGGTCCTGTGTCCCCCAAGGGACAAGTAGAGAAAAAGATTTAACGGTAAGTACAAAATGTCTTTGTTTTAGAATGGCCAAGTCCTGATTTCAATCAGATTGTAATTGTGTAGCATAATCTGAAGCAGGTTGATCAAGCAATACGTTCCTAAAAATATATATGCAAAGTAAGTGTGTAAAATGTTGATGTATTTGGCTCAAGAATTCTGAGCCATAACATAACACCTACTTTAAAACCATTTATATATCTGTCACAAACTTAAGATGTATGTGTGTTTAAGTTGGACCAGACCAAACCACTCTGTAGACCTTTGGTGGGGAGTTGTATAAATTTGAAAAATAAAAAAAACAATCTAGTTTTAAAGCATGAAAATGATTCCAAAATAAAATGATGATTTTGTATTAAATGTAAAATACATTTATGGTTCCCCTTCCTTAACTATGCACAATTTGCAATTAAAATGTCATAAAATAACATAAAATTAACCTACATCACAGAACAAAATGTGTGCAAAAAACTGCCTTTGTGGAGTGCCGTACTCTTCTTATATACTCTGCTTGATTAGGTAGTCCATCTCTGTTTCCTGAGGATAAAGGAAAATTGGCTATGAAGTGAGAAGATTTTGCTGGAGACTGTTTTAGGGCAAAGAGTAATATAGGTCAAATTAGAACAATTAAGCTTATCGGTGCGAGAAAGGGATATGTTGAATGGTTGGGAGTGTGCTATAAATCATCCATAAAGATAATTGCTTTTCCTATGGCTTCCAAATAACCACAGTACAGAGTAAAATGGCATTTTAGAAAGTAATTTGATTCAACAGACAATTTCCATCTGTTAGAAAGTATTCTCCAGTAAGGAAAATCACTCCTCTCTTATGTTTGCTTTATTTGTGAATCAAGATATTTTTCACTCAGTTTTGCAAACAATTTTAAAATGACATTTTTTTTGGGGGGGGGGGGTGATATATTTATTGAATGGTTGGTTGGACTTTAAATAAAACGATGTAGTGTGTTAAAAGACTAAGAAACATATTATAATAGTAGCTCTATCCAATGCAATGTAAACTAATATTATTGCAATGCCAGTATTACTAGTAATTTAAATTATGCGACACAGTATACTTGTAGAGACCTAAAAGTTACTTGTCTTGGACTTAAAAACCTACAGCCTATAAATAAATGAACAGTGTAAGTGCAATTTCAAATACATCAAAACATTTGTGAAAATTATTTTGTAATCATTTCAATGAAACTGAAAAGAATATTCCTATATTTTCATCTTCTACAAGTGCTTGTTATTTTCTACAATTGCCATGACTATTATATATTTTAACACTTGTACTTAATACTAACTAGGTGGTCAGTAAATAGAAATCTGTTTATTTAGAGGCTTTAGTGTCCCTTTTAGGCAATTTGGAACTTTGCAATTCCTTTTGTCCCATTTCCATGTCAATTTTCCTTTTCCCTTACTTTAATTTCCATTGATTTACATAGTACTGATAAAACATTTCCACATCAAAAAATCTTTATTGATAAATGTAATTGAGTTGACAGCAAAACACTTTGTAGTGTTTTGCTATTAGGTCCACCTTCCATTATAGAATGTTATCAATATCCTTTATGGATGGAAAATATTTTAAACTCTGGCTAAGTGACAGGACCAACTTCATAGGGAATAATGGTTTACTCCAGCCTGAGGCAGGTGAACACTTTTGGGTGAAAAAATGTTCTTCAAACAGCTTTGTAAGTAGAGAGAAAAAAACAATATTGATAAAAATCCTTTTGGAAATATTTGACATGAGCTGATCAGAGACCCAGAGAGAGGAGAAGGAGGTGGCAGCAGGGAACCAGAACCACAGTAGATTAGGTGCTAGCAATCCCCAAGGCGCTGAGTCTAAGACACACCCAGTCTTCACCCTGTCCCTCCACAAGGAGGTATGGACTTTGTTATGCTATGTCCAAATCATGACCCCTAGGGTTTGCTGACCACTGCTGGTAGAATACATAACTGGAGGCAGGAAGAATGGTCAGTGAGATAGTAACAGTCAAAGCCGGTGGCACAGGTGCAGTAAGTAGTCAGAGCAAAGAGTCAGGGCAGGTGATGGACAGAATCTGAAAACAGGCCAAGGTCATACACAGTGGATCAGACAAAGATAGTCACACACCCAGGTACATCAAAAGAGTCCTATAAATGGGCGCCGGAAAAAGCACTATGGGGGCTTAAATAGGTTCTCAAACATTAACGTGTATGCGACGCAAAACCGTGACTGTGAACATTGCAACACCAAGGTGTCCGTGGGTATTTACGCACCAGAAGAACATGCTGCCTGTGACTAGAGTCAGCACAGGATGGTGGATCGCAGGGGAGGACTGCAGGTGATTCGCAATTCTAACAATATCCCCCTAAGGGGGAAATTTTCTAAGGTATTTTTGCCCATTTTTCGCCTGATTTTTTTTCCATTTTTGCACTAATTCAAGTATTCAGTGAAAATGGGTGAAAACACCTTAGTAAATTTCACCCTTTAAATATTAAGGGTACTACTTGTATTTTACTTTCCAAAATGTGTATAATGTGAATTGTAGTATACACCACCCAAGTTACTAAACCTGCCTAAAGTTTTGTGTGCAGGTAATTTGTTTCCTTGTTTGGATTGTAAGACTACTGTACAGTATATTTACTATTGTAAATATTCTGTTCTCCATTTTGCTATTTTACTAACAGGTTTTTGAAAGGAAATAAACCTTCTATTATGATGAATGTGTTTATATGTCTTGATTTAGAAACATCGCTATAAAAAAAGTGTCTAAAATAAAGTCAAGAGTGTTCCTGGGATCAAGTCTTTTTCTAGAAAAGTAGATAATTACTCCATAAGAAGAGCGCATTGTGGTAAACATCTTTTGAAATGCCATGGTTGAAGAAAAAAGATACTAGCTACTTTCACTGGATGGTGTGATCAAAAATATATTTGTAAGTCTATTTCAGGAAAATGCATTTTCTGCCTTTCTTTTTATAGATGAATTTGGGTGTTCACATTTGATCTACAGTAAATACATCAGTTTTGAGATCAGCTTAATAAAAATATAAAACAGGAAAATTCCCTGTCTTTCCTTTCTCTACATTTCTCACATTCAGGGGAAAATGCATTAGAGACAGTGCAACATTTCTTATCATAAAGCTATTTGCAACTAATAGCTTTTACTGCTGTAGATGTAAGATGTGATCAAGGGCTGAACGTTCATAGCGTCAAGAGGATCTTGAAAAGCAATCAGCAATTAGCCACTAAGAGTACTAAATTTATTATTCTCCAGAAATGTAGAGGTTAAAAAACTGCTAGTTGGGATTTCTAATTTAATGGTGGTACCAATGGTTTATTTAATTGTATTTAGGGAGATTATATGATAATGCTATACACAGGAGATGGCTGCAGAGAAAACTGTTCTGTTACAGAAAAAAGTAGATCAGATCTGTAAAAGAAAAACAATTCAGGTGAAATAAAAAAAGCAAAATAAATGTAAACATTTGGCTGTTGTATTATGTCATGATTCTTTGTTATTTTACACAGAATCATCTGCTCTACTATATAGGCCATAAAATCACAGCATCTGTCTGGATATAACAACTTTCTGAATATTCCAGATACTGGATTAACAGTTAGTCCTTTTAAAGTGAATGCAATGAATACTTAAAGCACCTTGTTATCCATTTACATTACATGTAGTTTTGGCATGCATAGCATTGGAAAGTAAGAAGTGCAATACTCTATAATGACTAACAAGGGCCCTAGGAGCACTGTGTTTTATTGAAAAAACACTGGGATGTTGCTCATGAAATTCAGGCATATTTTACATGGCTTGTTATCAAAAACTTCTCATTCATGTAGCAAACGTATTTCCAGAGATCAATGCAATGCCATCTACTGTAATGTAATCATTTGAGCAAAATGAACTTCTTCATTTAATATATTAAGATACAATAATAATATACAATAGATATGGGAATGGGGATTCATTTTTTTATTTTTGTGACATTTTTTTTTTTTTGGTTACGAACCTCTCCAGTGCAAGAATATATTAATCTACCAACGTGGCAGTGATTTAATGGACAGAGTTAAACAGATCAAGAACTTGTTAATCCTTATATTGAAATCATTTTAAGCCTACCATCCAGAAAAGAGGAGGCAGAACAGAAAGGTAAATACTTAAAGGAGAAGTCTAAGCTCTTTATACTAGTGGGTGATTCTAAATGGGGGGCTGACATTCTTCACTGTGCTCTAGCACTGCCTCCTGCTTGTCAGATAATTGATTGTGGTTTGCTTTCCCTGCAGGCTGCAATCCTCTTCATTTCTTGCTTCCTCTTGAATTTCACTGAGATGATCATGCACAGAAGCAATACTACATAAAAATTCTGCTTCTGTGCTTGCTTTTCAACTGTGGCTGAGCGACAGGACAAACTCCATAGGGAATAATAGGTTTAAACTAGTATCAGGAAGGCAAACACTTTGGGATATAGGCAAAAACAGCAAGCTCACAAAAAAAGCTATTTCTTCAGTGGTGGCTCAGTGGTTAGCACTGCTTCCTTAGCCTTGCAGGCTTCTGGGTTTAATTTCACCCTGGACTTCATCTGCATGGAGTTTGTATGTTTCCCCCGGGCACTCCAATTTCCTCCCAGAATCCAAAAACATACATCTGTGTGTGACTAAATAAGGAAACTAGATTGTAAGCTCCACGGGGCAGGTACGAAATGAATGATGAATCTCTGTAAAGCACTGCATAATATAATAGCGTTATATAAATGAATAAATACATACATACATACATTATCTACTCAAAAATATTTCAACTTAAATAAATATCCCTCATATTGTCATTGTTTACGTATCATTAATTGGGGTCTATTATTATGTAGAGTTAAAATGTATAATAAGATAGTGATACTTATAAAAATGGTACAGCATCAAAATACTGCTTCGTTATGCAAGGATAAATGTTTTTATTTCTAATTGCCTTTGATTTCCCATAATTATGCAGATGCACTCAGCAATTTCTTATCTATAGCACATAAATAGGTCCAGTAAATACTGTAAATATTTGTTCCTGAGGAACAGAAGTTAAACTCCAGGAAATGAGTGATATTCTCCTGCCATAAACAGATTTCTCATCAATACTTGCTGCAATTTATCTTTACCATGTTAGATACAGTACCTTTTCGGCAAAGTGTCCATGAACTCCTAGTGACTGATCCACATCTGCACTTTTATTTATGTCTCAGCTGTTTGAAGTTGATTTACTTGTCTCATTATACTGCCAAGCATTTAGCAGCTGGACTCAAATCACTAGACCTAGAATAGCAATTTAGCATAATTATTATCTTTTTAACAACTGTAGAGGTTAAGCCAGGCTGGTCTTTATTCTTGGTCTTTTATTGCCATCCATTCAGGTACACTGGTTGCTTTCTGGACTATTTACACATTAAAAATAATGGCTACATCATTACAGATTGACTGCTCTTTGGATCACTGTTCTCTAGTACTTGTTGTTTACTGTATTATGAATGCACAGTCCTAACTTGGGGGTTTGACCATCTTAGGAGACATCTATAGCTCCTCTGGTTCGCTGAGAGTACATTGGGAGTTGGACTATGGAAACTGGATCCATATTGATTGATTATTATGCCTGTAAATTAACTTAAGCATTATTCAGTGTCATTTATATTGAAACAAAATATGGACTTCAATGGTCTTTTGAAAATGAATGAAAGCTATAGAAATAAAAGGCCTTATTTCATGGAAATATAAAGGGAAAGTATCAAAAGAGACAATTGCTTACTGAGGTCTAATAAGCCAAGGCAAACCATTAAAAGCTGGCTTCCATTTTTCCAATCCCCCTATACAAGGAATTCTAACTATTTATGGTTTTCTATGAGTTACTAGACCTGGAAAACTGGGACCTAGTAACCCATAGAAACCAATCAGCAATTAGCATTTACTGGCATAGCAGAGTAAAGCAAGTGCTAAGGTAGAATAACAAGAATAGGATGACAGTTCTATCCTAAGGTTGTAATTGAAAAGCTACAGAGTTGATCAAAATGATCTCTTTTATTGTAAAGCCATCAACATTTTCAGTTATCACTCATTATTTGCTTTATTTAACACAATATAATGCTTCATTTTCATTCCTTTCAGTTTAGGTTTGAATATGTGCCTTTTTAAAGTAACCTTTGTCTTCTGAAAAATGATTTACACCTGAACTCTGTTAATGCACTTACTATATCTGACAGGTTTTAGAACATTTCTATACTTTTTAATAATAAGCTGGTGAAATAATTTCTGATGTCAGTATTTAGACAATTCCAACTAAAATCTTTTATTTTGTAGTTAATCAATGTCTTTCTTTAGATAGCGCTGCGGTGCTGATTGTAAAGCTGAGACATGAAGCTTCTCTACTGACCCATGAAGTAATTGAATATTGTGCAAAAAGAGTGTACTAATTCTATTATTGCATTTTCTCTCCATTGTTAATTGAATAGGCTGCCAAAGAAAATGATTTTTTTGTGTGAAAAGAACTGACAGGTGCAGGCACTTCCATGTTTCTCACTTCCCTTATGCGATAATTTCAGAATAAACGCAAATATGCATACATAAAGGAGCACTGCAGTCCCTGACAGTTATTTCTTTATTATAAATTATTTACTTATTTTCAGTGTCTTTTTTTTTTTTACATTTACAAACACTTTATAAAAGAAGCTCCTTATCTCTCATTTACTTACGCTTAAACTGATCAGTTTAGAAATTTATGCCACTGACTGATCCACAGGTTTGTGAATAAGTTGTGCAGATATTGCAGATGTGTAGCACCTCTTTGAGATTCCACTCCTGAAAGATTCTGAGTGGTTTCTCCGAATTCTCAAGCATCAGTCAAATGCCTGGCATAAGATTCCAAATGGAGCTGTTAAAGATGAAAAGGAGAGACTTTAATTCTCTAGTGACCAGCTACAATAATCACCATTATTTATTTTAGACTAAATTTACTGGAACAGTTAACACTGGCACATGTAGGAGCATGTGTAATGTGTAAAGTTGTTGCTGTGCTAGTTAGTTCACTATAATATTATAGTGTAATCATAACAGTGCATTTACATTAGTTATTTTCCAGCAATTGTTCATGATTTGCCTTGGTTCTTTTTGACATTTGGGGGGGTAATTCAGCATAGTCCGAACTTACCCTCTGATCCTTCGCCTCTGTTCGCACAGACTGTTATGTGCTGGCTGATGTCCTGCACGCGGACATCAGCGAATGCTTTAAAGGGATTTCAGTCTCGACGAGGCTTGCGAGGCTCAACTCAAGTTGCCTCGCGAGACTGGAATCCCTTTAAAGCGTTCGCTGATGTCTGCGCGCAGGACATCAGCCAGCACATAACAGTCTGTGCGAACAGAGGCGAAGGATCGGAGGGCAAGTTTGGACTATGCTGAATTACCCCCTTGGTCATTGTAAAATGCTTTGCTTTTTCAAAATTTCAGCTTGCAAAATTGCAGGAACATCATGCTAAAATCTTTTAAAAACACAAGTGTAAATTAAAATTTTGTTCTAAACTGTAGCATCAATTATTCAGCTACTGAGTAGTGACCACAGATTTACCATTGTAAATGAGGCCTGAAGCACCATACCTGTGATAAGAGATATGTGCAGGAAATAGTCCTTTCAAATTGAAATCTTATGAAAATAGCAAATCTTCAGTCCCAAACAACAGTACAGGATTGTTTAAAAATGGAAGACTTAGAGATAATAACTTCCTTTTCAATACTTTGTTTTGCTCATCACTGAGGTTATAAAAAACACTTTGGGCATGTTCATACTGTTGTCAGGCTACCCACATGGGCCTCCACAGACTTCTATTAAAGGGAAGCTAACTAAGTGACATCATGGTCTTGTGGCACATTGGGACCAATTAGGATCTTCCAATGTCCTGGGGCAGGACAGAGGGGCACTTCAGGAGGCCAGGATGACTCCAGATGTGCCCCTTTTGACCTACAAAGCTGTAGGCTCCTGAGCCCAATGCTCAGATATAATGTAATATCTAGAATAATTTTGACCTCTCTGTTTTACAGATATAACAGAAGCATTCCCTTGTAATATATATGTGTTTTCAAGATTTCATACAGTATACAAGGAGAGCTGAAAAACCCAAAATCAAGATATTCACAACTAACATATCAATAATAATTATAGTAAGGTAATACATAGTAACAGTTTATAAGGCCGAAAAAAGACACAAGTCCATCCAGCTCAGATTGTTATCCTTATTCCAGAGGAAGATAAAAAAACATGAGACAAAAACCAGTTATGCTTATCTTCCTTCCAGACCCTGAATATGGCAATCAGAAAAATTCCCTGGATCAAGAACCCACCTCCATTATCTAGTACCCATAACTTGTAATATTCCTACACTCAAAAAAGGCATCCAGAACACTTTTGAACTCTATGACAACTTTCTTAAGCAGAGAGTTCCATAACCTCACTGCTGTTACAGTAAAGAACCCCTTCTATGTTGGTGCAGAGCTTTCTTTGATCCTAGGGTGAAATTTATTAAACTCGAAAAGGCCGAAATTGAAAAATTCAATTGAAAAGTTTCAATTGGTAAGAACTGATTGAAAAATATTGAACAATTTTTACCAATAAAACAGCCGAGATCTACAGGGGATAAACTCGAAAAGGCCGACATTTCTCCTTAGATGTAGAGGATACCCCTTGTCATAATTATAGTTCTTGGTATAAATATATTGCAGGAAAGATCTATTTACTGACCCCTAATATATTTATACTTGATTATTAGGTCACTGCTTAGTTGTGTTTTTTTTTAGACTAAGTAACCTCAAGTTTGATAATCTTTCTTGGTGCTTGCTCATTCCTTTTATTACTTTAGTTGCCCACCTTTGAACTAAGTGTTCAAATTAGCATGAAAATATAAATCAAAACACACAAAAAAGATGAAGTATAACAAAGTGAAATGATCGAAAAAAACACTAAACTTAAAAATAAAGGCAAACTGTACAATGTGCGGAATGCCTCTGTTTTCAACATAATAAAATTCTAAAGTTGACAACCCCTTTAACCCCATATTTATTTCTGTGTCGATCAAAGTAATTCATTTGTGTACTGAGAAACTCTCCCTTTGTAGAATGCATTTACTTTTATCATCCTGTCCTGTTGAAAATGTAACAAATTTTACAATTACCCACTTAAAGTGCACTTCAGTAGAAACCTTTGAAATGCTTAGAAATGACAGAAGCAGATATATTGTTGCCTCATTAATATTACAAATGTTCCCTTTATTCTATAATATGCAGTTTTCCACTGGCCAGCACAAACCTTCCTGCATGGACATTTTAACATACAGCTATGACTATCAAGCTATTACATGCATGAGCTACTAAAGAAATAGACGTTACTTTGAAGGTTTTAGGACACACAGTGATATCTGTGGATTCGCTCTCCACTGAGGGATTAGCACTAGTTAATCCTGGGGCATAGAGTCTAAGGAGCTCCAGGTCAACACCCTTTTGCGGGGGTTTTGAGGTGAAGACTTGGCTCTCCTTAGACTCCGCACCTTGGTGTTAACTAGCACCAACTCCCACTGTGGTATTGAGGATCTACTATAACTCCTTATCCACCCTTCACCTGTACCTGAGTCCTGAGTGTTCTGTACCTGAGTCTGCACCTGTACCTGAGTCCTGTTCCTCGCATACTGGCCTGGATTTGCTTCAGTTCTCCTATGGCTTCCCAGTTCCTGTGGCATCTTGTTCTGGAATCTGTATCTGTTCCTGTTTCTGGCTTATGGGCCTGGGTTGCTTCTGTCCCCCTATGGCTGCCCAGTCTCCGTGGCATACTGTTCCTGGATCTGCATCTGTTCCTGAGTTTGTTCCTGTACCTGAGTCTGTTCCTGTGCCTGCTCCTGTCTGTACACCTGGTACTTCCTAGTGGTATACCACCTTTGTTCCTGCACCTGGCACTTGCGTTTCTATGTTTAATATGCCTGGTGGTGTAACGGGCTCTGATTCTCTTCTGTTCCCCTATGGCGTCCCAGTTCCTGTGGTATCCTCGTGGTTTTGTTTTCTACCAGGTTTATATTTCCAGTCCTGTTCCTGTTTATCCTGAATCCATTGAAGAGTTTTGTTCTTTGAAAATGTCTGTTCCTGAATTCCTGTCTGTTCTAGTCCAGTCCTACGTTACAGAGGACAGCTCATTGGCACAAGCTAGGAAACTCCTTGCTCTGGCAAAGTTTCATTAGAAGTGGCAGGTTTAAATAGGCAGACCTTTGCTGCAATTCACTGCTTAACTGCACTTCCAGTAGGTCGTTACAGAAGCCTGAAAGTGTTTAGTTACTAAACTGAAAAGAAGATACACTGAAGCATAAAAACAAACCACAATACAATAGAACCAAGCAGAAAATCCAAAATTCCCATGGCTGAATGGTAAGTCTACTGTCTATGTGCAAGGAATCTAGGGTTCAAAGCCAACAACAGAAAGGAAATTAATTGAATCTTTTTCAAAACTATTATTACACATGCCACAGTTAAAGGAACAGTCCGGCCAAAATTAAAAAAAAAAACAAATTGATTATTTATGCTAATTAACACCTTTTATTAAATACGATTTATTATCAAATTAAAAAAAAAAGTTAAAATTCTTACCTGTAAGGAAGTGCTATACAACACTTCCGTGTTACATACCCCATCCTCTGACACCGCCAGCAACTCTACGGCGTCCTAATCAGGAGATCCCTATTAGGAGCGCATTCCTTGCTAGCCGCGCTCCTAGTGAAGCCCCGCATCAGCACTTCCTAGAAGTCATATGGAGAGCATTCACGTCATCTAGGGAGTGATAGTAAAGATTGTGACCAAGTGACAACATGAGCTAGTGATATGGTGACATAGAAAGGGGTGTATTGTTTAAGGTTAAAGGGACATTCGGAGGCTGATGTCACTGCACTTGACTGGTGGAATACTCATCACTATGCGTAACTACTCATCACTACATGCCCACTACTGTTTGACTGACTTTGCCACACCGTGCAAGAAACTGCATCCAATGGCATTCATACCTTTGGTAAGGGAATCTGCAGTTTAGTGAATAAGGAGCAGTGAATTCATGATTATTGGTGCAATGCAACCCAAAGTGATGCAAATTCACTTCAATTGTCAAATTTGGACTTTGATGAATTGGCTGCTAAGTTTATTTACAGAGTGGGAGGAAATACTGGATTGAACAGTATCAGAAGTTAAATAAATAAGAAAACTGCAGACAGACAGCAATCTGCTTACCCTGCAGGAAGCCGTGATAGCAAAATGTGTTCAGTGAGTACATTCTTATTTTTCATAAGATTTACTTTTTAATTCCAATAATTCAATAATTGCATAGTGCTAAGGTAATGAAGATTGGAGTTTTATTTTTAGTATTATTTCTCATCAATCCTTAGTTTCTGCCATTTATTTTGTCTGTTTGTACCCAACTTAAAATGAATAATCAAGGCAAGGATGCAGTTAAAATATATTTTAATAGAATCCAATAATTATCTTAATGCATGAGGTAAAGATGTGACTTGTCTGTGGCTTCTAGATGAAAAATGTTGACATTTACAGAAGGACTTTCACATTTGGTTGTTTTAGTCAATCAAGGCTATTAATCTTTGCATCCTAAAATTGTAGACAAATAAGAATGAAACCTATTTGTGTGTTCCTTTATGAACTTCTATTTTTAGAAGATAAAATTGCTCTTCTAATAAAATATGAAGTGGGCAAGATAAAATAAATAGGGGCTTACTCATGAAAGTGA
>WMED01000704.1:5659-32088 GCA_019650415.1 Pipa parva
AGGAAGGGGAATTGGGGGTAGAAAGGAGCTTGAAAAAAAATTGCAGTAAAGCACTACCTTGAACCTTCTTACCTTGCTGTGCTGAAGGGCACTATATGGGGGAACTGCTGCACTGTATGGAGCATTATGGGTTGAGGAATTGCTGCACTGTATGGGGCATTATGGGTTAAGGAATTGCTGCACTGTATGGGGCACAATGTAGGGGAGACTGCAGATGGGGAGGAGCATTTTGCCATTAATGCCTATGGTGAAATTGACCCTTGTCTCAGCCCTGATATATTACTGTACTAAAAAGACTATGCTACTCAAACGGGCGTGTATTGTTTAATACTAATTTTCTCAGCTAGAAAAGTAAAGTATGGTATATGCAACCTTAGATTCATGTTAACTGTAATTATATGTTTTAAAATACCTATAACAATTGCATTTTTCATATATAAAGACTAGATTTTTACCCTATCACCAGCACCACCGGCAGGACCAGGAGCACCAGCAGCACCTGCAGGACCCTGAAAAGAAATATGAGAAAACTGAATACAGGAACAATGAAAATGCAGAGAGCGATGAAACAATAAATTATGCTATTCTGTAAGCAGGAACTGAAAATTGCTGTCGGTTCCTTTTTAATTTAGCTCATAAAATGTCTCATTTATTTCACTGCATTTGTTTGTTTGTAAATGTTTTTCTGTCTGGATATGATTCTGAATACTGTGTTGTGCAATCAGAGTTTTTATTTTTTGTTCGCTTCCATAGTCACCCTTTCTGCATCTTATAAGCATCTTACTAGGCCTTATGTAAAATTTCAGGATTTTCAATGTGGGACAATGAATAAAATCAGAGGAGATCGCCATTTATATCTCCAAGGGGGTTATACACTAAAGGCCGAATTGTCGCGTAAAGGTGTGAATTCGCTAGCTAAAGACAGTTGCAATAGACTGCTACTGTCGCAGTCACGTCTTTATAATGAGAATACTGTAGCAATCTCGACTTTACTATGGAAATGTTGTCGCAGACGGAACTTTAAAAATGTCTTAGTCGCAACTTTACAATGGGAGAATTGTTGCAGTCGCGGATTTGCTAAGGGAATCCTCTGTTTGAGAATTCGACAGTTGAATTCAGACTTTAGAGAATAACCTCCTAAATATCAAAACAAAACAAATTTAACATATATGATGACACACCATTTCAGGTAGTAAACGCTATCCATTTAGTGGTAAACCACACCTTCTATGAGTTAACCCCATGCATTTGTGGGTAGGACAGTTTCTGAGCTTTTAGTATCCCCAGGGAATCATTGGTTGGCTAAATATAAAGGAAGCTGAAGTGTCGATTAATTGGAGAGCACAAAATTAACCTTCTTCGCTACGGAGCTCTGTCCCATTCTAGTGTCGCGGCGGCTGCACCATAATCCATACGGAGCCAGAGAAATCATGGTTCCGTACCATGGCGCAGCGCCGCGCCGCGTATGCGAGTGGGGGTTCTGTGTCATGGCGCTGCGCCATGACACGGACGCGACAGTGATTCCTGTGTCATGGCGCAGTGCCATGACACGTAGCGAAGGGGTTAATAAAGAAGAAAAACCTGTTTTTAATGGCAACACTGCCACCATATTGTTTTAAATAAGGTCCCAAACTAATGAACTTGAATAGAATTAACGTGTTTGTTTGGGGGCCTTGCTACTTCCTCTGAAGTAGATTCTAAGTTGTTCAGTCATATCTAGATATAATACAATCGAATCAATATTCAATCACTCATAATATTTTTCTATGTATGAATAAAAAAAGTTGGAAAGTGTACTTACACGGGCACCATCTCTTCCTGGGTTACCGTATTCTCCAGCATTGCCAGCATCACCCTAATAGATAACAAAAAGTTCGTTCAAATACCAACATTCAATAACTCTCTGCAAACCTCTGCTCATACCAATTTGTTCATCAAAGGGGGGGAAAAAAAGTTACAATAATTTATAGAATTGATAAAACAAAGGTTAAAATTTGCACAAGTGATTACTGACTTAGGCACTGACATGACCTTCGCATATTTATGGAGTATATTTATAAGGATTAATGAGTCAGCCATGTTTTAAAATCTTAAAGAATAATAAGATTTGGGCTGATCTGATGTAAATAAAAATAGAATTTTAATATGCATATAACAAATTGTGCTAATTTGTACAACCTCTGAGATTTCTGTTGATCTCAACTTAAGCATTATAACAAATAACATTTATTTGATTTTATAAACTAATAATACAGTTGAGCACACTGTTATTATTGCCATCAGTTACCTTTTCTCCTTTTGGTCCAGGAATTCCAGCAGCACCTCTCTCTCCTGGGATTCCAGCAGGTCCAGATGGTCCAAGACCACCGTTTAATCCAGCAGCACCAGGTTCTCCCTAAGAACAGAACAGAAAAGCCAACTAAGCGCTCCTGTAAGCACAAACATTTTACCAAAATCACCTTTATATAGAAAAACTCTCACTTTGTTCCAGTATCCCAATTACCCTCACTGTGTAAGTGGTAAAGTTAATTATTTAGGTACGTGTTTCTGCAATAACATTTTTGAGAAAAGTAGGAAATTCCAACATTGTAGCTAATATAGTAAAATATTATAGTTTTGAATATAGGTAATAGATGCTGGAAGTGTTTCATGAGTAGCTATCACTGGCTTTCTTCCAGAAAGAGCACCTGGAAATGCCCAGGTACACAAAGCAGTATTTTTACAGTCTGTAACAAAAGAGGTGATGGTGATTCTGTCATTTGAAAAGTGCTTGCCATAGGGAGGTTTCCAAAAACATAACTGTACCTTGCCTCCATCAGTACCAGGAGCGCCAGTTGGGCCACGGGGTCCAAGTGCTCCTAAAGGACCAGCGGCTCCATTCTCGCCAGGAGCACCACGTTCACCCTGTTTAAGTACAATGTAGAATTAGCAAAATGATAGTGACATAGCATGACAGAAGAATGAATTAGATTGTCAGTATAATATATTCAGTGACACAAAGAAAAAGAAGTATGCATGTTATCCCTTTAAATGCCAAACCTGCTGTTCTAAGCTTTATCAAATAAGTCTACATTAGGAGCTTCCCAGAGTCATCAGGAGCCAACATCACATGAATTCATACTCCTAATTTTTTTAGCTATAAATGGATGCATTATGTGATATACGATTGGTATACAGACTTTAAGTCATACAGGTGAAAAATGTTTCAATGTAAGTCACAAAATTGCACCCAGGACTGATTCCAAATATGAACTTAATCCAGCAACATGTTGGATATTCACATAGGAATTTTGTTATCAATGATCTGAAAAAAAACTGCACCAGGTGGCTGGGTGTAACTGTTCTTGGTTCCTTGTAATGAAGCAAGCTTAAATTTATATTTAAAAAAATATATATAGCAATTCCCAATGCCTTGATGTGTTTGCTTTCACTGATATAGGTATAACTTGTGTTTAATGTAAATGGGGTGAGCTTGTTTACCGAAATCCTATGGATTGTCAGAAGAACAGTCTCTGTGTGGTTTAAAACACAAATTCTACTATCTGCAGCTATAATTTTATATTTTACTTAAAAAACTATTTACATGTATTTAATGTTGTTTTTATTTACTGTGCTTCTATTTAATATTGTTTAGTAGTTAGTTTTCCTGAATTGTCCCACCCCCTGGTGGGAGGTCCCTTTTATTCAAAGCTTTTTTTTTTGTCCCTCAACACATAATAGCATACATATTATTAAAGGGATTTATTATAAAGCAGTTTTGGTTGGGAAGGTTTTCAAACCCTTAGGAGGATGCCTTCAAACTGAAAATTAAATAAATTGATGAAATTATAATTTTATTTTATGCAAGTTTAAATATATTCAGCTTATTTTTTTATGATACAAATCTTGATAATAATTGGAAGACAAAACCAGGAACCAACTAGTGATTTTAATTTACAGAAAATCCTTTATTCAAAAGTCAAATTGTAAGATATTTCATCACAAAATCCTTGCGGATTTTTCTATTCTGAATCTGATAATATTTACCCAAATCTACCAGGTTTTAAGCTAATTTAACAGTCTCTAAAGGAAAATTCATCATTGGAAATTAGAGCTTGAAGCTATTGTTAGTGGATCATGGGAGTACAGCATTAGTTGATGAGGTATAGTATTGAGATGTTTGCCTTTAACTTCATATTGTTTTAGTGTTTCCTTGCATGCATTGTTAAGCTTTGGTGCTAATGATCAGTTGGTGTGCTAAGATAATACCTATTTACGTTTGGACAGATTTCTATATTTTAGTAATGATTTTCAGTAGTAATTGACACTTACTCTTGGACCAGCAGGGCCAGCAGGACCGAAATCACCAGGGTTACCCTAGATAAAGAAAAGAGAAAACAGCATTAATGTTGTGTACATTTTATACATTGCGATCTGGGGTTTTTAAAGACTTCAGTTCTTCATTCTAAATCCGGGTACACACATAAATACAAATTAACAGATCATCTGCAGATTAGGCTAGCTGCGTAAGTCAGATTCAGTATTTACAGATCTGATTGTTTGGACAAACTGCTGCCTGAGCAAGTCACTCAATAGCGCCAGTATTTTTTCATCTGTGGATGACCACATACACATGCAGATATGGTCACTACCAGACCATAGTTTATAGCATAATTATGAAAGACTTCTGTTTACTTATTTTAGACAATATCTTTGCCCCTATACATGGAATGATCATCTGTGAACACTACATTGCTGGAAAATGGATCTGTCCATGTGTAGCCTTCCTGATAAACTAAATAAATGCTTGATTTTGAATATAACAAATCATTTATGCTTGGTAGATACTTTAATGAAATAGCATGATCTTTATACACATACCTACAAGTATGTTTAGGCTAAAATTAAACTATACATTAGGCCTACAGTGAAAGCACTTTTAGCATTCATACAATTAAAGATTCATTTATTTAGGGATTCCACTCGACTGGCTGGAGGAGTGACCATAGTTATCTGGAACTCTCCCTTACTGATGTTTCTGAAAGTGAGAGCTGATGGTTTATTCTGTAAATTTATCCCATGAGTCAGATAAATGTCCTCCAAAGTCTCTATCAGTTCTAATGTTAAAAGTTATGTTAATCTATGAAGATCTATGAAGATCTCAAAACTTATATACTACCATTCTCTCAAAGCCAAATTAGAAGCTTGTCTACTTTATCTGAGGTGTCTCCAAAGGGTATAACTTACTCTTTCTCCGGGTTTGCCAACTTCGCCAGCAGGGCCACCGGGACCTGGAAGTCCCTAAACATGAAAAACAAATATTATTGTGTATGCTGTATCCAGAATATGATATCGGTGTTCACAGTTTATTACATACAGCAGATGCGGTTAAGGCTTTTTTACTTTTACAAAACAAACTTTAACAATATGGGGGGGATATTTCACTGAAAGATTCTGGGGGGAACCATTTGGAAAAGAATAAGATAATCCACAAAAGAAGATAATATCCTATTGTAGTTATACTTTAACATGTATTACCTGGAAACCTGGGGCACCAGATGGACCTTGTTCACCTTTTTCTCCTTGGCCTCCCTACAGGATCACAAAAGGAGAAAAATATACTTAAGATGTAATAAGAGTTAATAACAGCATTTTTAAATCTAAATCTATAGTATCAGAGAACTTTAGGTGCCCAAACCTGGGCTGATCCTCATTCAAACTGAACAATCAGATCACTTAGAATTGTCTAGACATCCATGTTCCCTGATACTAGACTGAGATATGTTTGAAACTCTATCATATTTATCACATCATTATTATTGTTATTCATAAAAGAAAACATAATTCCTACTTACAGCAAGACCTGGGGGTCCTTGAGCTCCATTGTTACCATCAGGTCCGGGGGCTCCCTGATAAAATTCAATAGAGAATTTTTTTAGACAGTGATGTTGAATATTATCAGGATCTTTAATAGAAGTAGACAAGGAACACCATTTTTCCAGAATTTCAAATCTTAAACTGTGACCCTCACACTGCTGGCATGCATTGGTAATCAGTAGCTGGAAATGGGATACTGGTTGTGGTAGTTCAGTAAATGTATTTAAGGTTGCTTTGATTATATATATATATATATATATATATATATATATATATATATATATATGCATTTTCCATTCTCTAAAGCTTTCTGTTATAAGTTGATGGGTCCAGGGCTATAGGAGACACTGAACCAGGAGGCACCTGCCCATATTCCTATTTCCTTCAAAAGACAAACAGACAAATGGATTTAATGGTAATTACTAAAAAAAATCAATTTTTTCCACGCAGTTTGGGAAAACACTCACGTGGACTGGGGAATAGGATTGATATGTTTCAAGTGGGCGGAAACACATTTGAAAGGATGTCTGCCTTTTTTTATTACATATATTTTATTGACTAGAATGGCTATTTCTCCTGCGTTTGTGCTATTTTACTTATATAAAAGTTATACTATTCATTTGGATTCTACAATTCTTTTGGCTTTTGCTGACCAGCAAGAGATTCTGCACTAAGCGACTTCTTCCCTGCTTTTGGATACATTTCCTATTTGAATGAAGTCTGTTCCTTCTCTGCCTTGATGTAAACATTATAGATATTTGCTATTTATCGGTCCAGTTTTCATGAAGACACTGTTGTTTTATCAATTTGACAACTCCTCAACTTTTGCCCATAGTATCTCTATCTTCCATTGTGATCAATGTTAAAGAGACCATGTTTGTCATACCCACCCTATTTCCGGAGGGGCCTTGGCTTCCCTTCTCTCCATTTTTACCATGCTCACCCTGGGAAAAAACAAGTTATTATTTTTTTTTGATAACTAACAACGTTGCAAGATGTTTACTATAAATACTGGTAATGCTGCTGCAATAAAAAAAATATCAAATACTTAAGTAAAACTTGTATTTGTAAATTTTTTTTAACGTGTTCTTAAATGTAGCAAAATCACAGGGTAAAATCCAGTTACTGATTACAAGAATCCGATGACACTTATTCATACTTATTACCTTAGCTGTGGGGAAATTTGAATTGCAATTTTGCTACTAAACAGATGAAATGAAAAATGACATGAGATGGAGCTAAAATAAAGTATAGATAAGGCTGATAATAAAATCACTGTAAAAAGTTCAAGCAAGATTTGACTACTTTAGTGTAAATCAAGGGTATGTTACAGTTACTGCCCTTTACAACTACAAGTAAAAGTTGTATAACCAGTATGAACGACCCTAATAGAAATGATTTAAGTTAATGTGTGTTGCCAGTGTGAACTAGGCCATTAGTGAATTTTTTTTCTAGATGAATCTTTGAATAACAAATAAATGGCCTATTTACTTACAGATGGACCTTTAGGCCCAGGGAATCCAATGCTACCAGGTTCTCCTCTTGCACCAGTTGGGCCAGCAGGTCCACTACGACCTTCAATACCTTGGGGACCCTTTCAAACAAAATTAAAAAGTAAATCAGTATTAAAATAGGCATTAATGAATCAACCCTAATTTGTGTTATATAATAATAACCAGTAGTCTTTCTAATTATCTCGGTAATTTGGGACTCTGAATAACAGATACATATACATGTAGCATTTATTTAATGCATGATAATTACTTTTAATTAATATACTTCTGAACTACATCTGATCCATAGTGGGACAGTTATTCTGTTATTGGGAAACAATCATCCGCAGCTAATCCAACTCCCAGTTGAATCACATTAAGAAGAATTTATTTCATGAGAAATAAAGAAAAAACACTTACAGCAGGACCTTCTTTGCCAGCAGGTCCAGTGTTGCCAGGGGATCCAGGAAAACCCTAATAATAAGACAAAAAAAATCAGTATTTAATAGAATTGTTATTAAAAGTATCTAAAGAAAATGATTATAAGTCACAAGAGCACTGAACTAGATTGACTGATGACTGAGTGATGGATACAAATAATTATTACCATATGATCGTTTTCTTGGTTTAACTCTGTTATAATCTGGGAAAGTACAGTAATCTCTGTTTAAACACAATAAACATTTCCTACAGCTTTACTGTATCTATTTCCTACTGTCACATAATACTCTTATTATTGATTTGGTATTTTACTTGAAAATTAATAAAATAATACAATTTTTGTGTGCAGCTGCATTAGAATCTTATAAATGAAGCAATAACAAATGAAGAAACGTACTCTTGGACCAAGAAGACCAGGCTCTCCAGGACGGCCAGCATCTCCATTTGGACCTCTTGCACCAGCAGGACCAGAAGCGCCACGATTACCTGGAGCACCCTAATAGGATTTAAAATTGACATGAATTAAAATTACTGATTATAGAAGCAAATGCACATAAAGAGAATTTAACATTTCTATGTAAATAACTTACAATTCCACCAGCTCTACCATCAGGACCAGGCAAACCACGAGTTCCAGGAACACCCTACAGTGCAAAAATACACAATTAGATAGGGATTAAAGAAGCTATTATGGTTGACTGTTAGTAAATATTCCTGAAAAATTCATGAGATCTGCATTTTAATATGCAAAATTGTTTGTAATATTTAGGGCAAGAATAGCTGAAACTAATATATAATACAAAATCCCAATATTGTATTCTCTTGGCCAAGTAATCTAGGGAATTCCTCTATATGGGCAATCAGTTACTGAGGTCTACTAACCTGCAGATGTTGGTTTCTATTATTCTATCTCCCTATGACCAGTGAATGTTATCTGCTGATTGGTTATGGTGGGTTACCAGACCTCTGTAATATGATTGCACCTATTAATGAATTCTCCAGACCTGTCTTGTGCTTTATGAATTTTCTAGCTATTTTTCTTCTTATGTCTAAGAGGTATACATAAGTTTATTTGAATTATTAGCTGATACCTGTATTACATTTATTTTCTCATGCTAGTACAGATTGTTTATTAGTTGTCTTTTTTTCTTCCGTATATTTCTTCGTACAGACAAAACGTCGAGCCCTGGAGGTTTCTAGCTTCTGGTCTTATGGCTACAACATTACATTGTTTCTTATCTGATGAACACATCAAACCTTGTTCTATTAGATGTTCATTTTTGGGTTGCCTAGATGTTATTGCATGATTATCTTATTATGGTTAATTTGAAAAATGAAGGCTCAACTTATTGATCGGTGAAATCTAGCATTATAGGGTTTAGTGCTTCACATCCTAGATATTATTGTTTGTGTGTGTGTTTGGCAATGTATTCTCATGCCCTAGACACATGTCATAGGCGAATAAAGGCGAATAAACTTTATGAAAACATACTCTGATGCCAGCATTGCCAGCAGGGCCAGATGATCCAGCTTCTCCATTGGGACCTCTCTTTCCTTCTTCTCCAGAGGGACCAGCAGGACCCGCGGGACCAGAAGAACCCTTAGAAAAACATTATGTTAAGCAAAGAACAAAAAAAAGATAATGCATAAAACTTGAAGACTGACCAGATAATTTTAACTTACAGGTTCACCCTTGGATCCAGTGTCGCCTTTACCGCCAGCAATGCCAGGATCACCCTACAAACATAACGTGACATTAGGTTGTGCACACAAAAGAAGATTGAAATACATTATTTGTATCACTTAAAAGATTTCCTTTTATTTTGTATATAGTATACAATTCTGTACTCATGCAGTCAATAAACAGATTGGTCTATTTATTTTATGTAATTCAACTTGATGCAAAATCTACTTACAGTAAGGCCTCTTTGCCCAGCAGGACCAGCAGGTCCTTGGGGACCAGGGATACCACGTGGTCCAGGTAATCCAGGAGCCCCAGCAACACCAGGGAGACCCTATATAGGTGAAAGCATATGATTGTTTTCCAGTTCTACTATGAAAGATATTTGTCAAGATTATTCATTATGAATTGTGATACTTACAGCTTCACCTTTAGCACCATTGACTCCATTAGCACCAGGGTTACCCTAAAAAAATGAAGAGAAGTTATTTGTAAGTAAAAAAAAAATCTTCAATCCACTGTATGACTTCTAAAGCTCAGCTTCTTTAGCTTGTAAAGATTTGTGTTCTACTCACAGCAGGTCCAACAGGTCCAAGAGAACCAGGTGGGCCAGGTTCACCTCTTGGGCCAGCAGCACCAGTAGGACCAGTGCTTCCTGCAGATCCTAGTTCACCCTAGAAGGATAGAAGGAAAGGAGAGTTTACTAAACAGGACTTTAAATATGAGATAACCAAAACTATAATACAGGTAGTTCTCCTTTTATGCTCAAGTTGTAAATACATTGATAAGATGTTACTGCAGTAGCTAGTCAGATATTTTAACCCCACCAGAGCCAATAGTTGGAACTTTAGGGGTTTAAGGGCAGTAAAACTCTTTGAATGTAGCCTAATACATTAGAATAATACATTGAAATATATTCTAACTAATATTACTTGAAGCGATTATATGACTATTATTGATTTTAAACTTAAATTCTTAAACACCTAATATTGCCACTTGTACATTACATGTAAAGTTCATCAAAATTCCTACTGTACAGTACAAGTGAAGGTGGGAATTTTATTTAGAATAAGCCTAAGGCTAATAGTTGGGTTATATTTAAAATCATTAATAGGGAAAACCAATGCTGCAGAATCTACTGAAACACTACTCTTCAAAAATAGTTAGTCATGCCTAAGCTTTCACTATCCTTACAAAATAGTTCTTCAACTTTCATAAGACCCCTGTACGTGAAGGTTAGCAAATTATATGATCCTAAATGTATCTACAGTCTGGGGTAATTTTCAGCAGTCACAAAGGTTTGTTCAAAACTATCTAACTGAATATGAAGTTACTTTTTTAATATAGAGGAATTTGTAAATTTGGCCGCTCCTCTATAGTGCTGTAGTAAAAGCTAGGCCTAGTTCAAGGCCAAGGGGTGCTCAGGACAAACGCCCAAACCAACTGCAACATGTAGATAATATGTAGATAATATCCGGGAGTGCCGGATATTATCTACATGTTACTTTTTTAATATACACCTTAACTAAGGTGACCATTCAATACCTCTTAGGAAAAGCAAGCCTGCCTATATTATTATTATGCATGTTACTATTATCATTATTATGCAATATTATGTCTTACCTTGGGACCAGGAGCACCAGGGAGACCAGGGGGACCGCCAGAGCCAATTGGACCCTGCAAAGCAAGATAGAAACCTTTAATAGCAGGAAAATGTTCATATAGTTAAGAATTGAAAGTGTTAGTAAAGTGTATGGTAACATTGCATCAGTGATATCATTTTTCATTTCAATTTAAACAGAAGGCAGTGATTGCATGATGGTAACAAATGCCCCTCTGATTGAACAAAAGGCTTAAAGAAATTCATTTTAATAAATGTTTAATTCAACGTCAAGAACAATAACAAGAGGGATTGGGAAAAGGAGGCACAATGTATCTATCTACACATCCACAAGAGTCATAAAATTTATTAAACTTGGAAAAGCTCGGCTTTCGGGCGAACATCCGGAAGTTTCTCGTGGTAAGTATCGTGAGATTTGTTTCGATCGATACTTACCAAGAGAAACGTTTTTCCATTGAATATTTCCATGGAAAGTGTAGCCATGCTTTACATTAGTGTAGTGTGGCTTTACATTAGTGTAGTGTGGCTTTACATTAGTGTAGTATGGCTTTACATTAGTGTAGTTTGGCTTTACATTAGTGTAGTATGGCTTTACATTAGTGTAGAATGGCTTTACATTAGTGTAGAATGGCTTTACATTAGTGTAGTATGGCTTTACATTAGTGTAGTATGGCTTTACATTAGTGTAGTATGGCTACCCTTTCCATGGAAACATTCAAATGAAAAGTTTCACTCAGTTGAGTATCAATTGCAACAAATCTCACGATACTTATTGCAAGAAACTTCCGGGTATTCGCCCGATTATAGTTAGAAAAACCAAAACAGGCTTTTCTGAGTTTAATAAATTTCGCCCATATATATTTGTAAGTGGAAGAGATTTAAGAATTAGACTTAGCCAAAAAGCAAAAGTAGGTGGGTTTGGTCCCATCCTATGTATTGCAACAATTTGTTTGAATAGCAGATTTTAATATTGGTCTTAATTTCATTAAAAGGTAAATAAAAATGTACTGGGGACCAGTCTTTTTTATTAAATCTAAGATAACAGCACTATAACCAAAGGAGCAGAATGACACAGGGTATTGTTGGCATCAAGGTTTTAATAAAAACATACTAAATCAGGGATAGTTAACAATAATTGTTAACACTAGTTACGGAATTCATAGTCAATATAATGTTATGTTTAATGTGCTGTGTTCGGAAAATAGCAACCATAATTTTTAGGCAAATGGAAAGATTAATATACAAAGAATAAAAAAAATATGAAGCTAATATACAGTTTAGAAATAGAGATGTACTAAAATGAGAAATGATTTAAGAGCGAAATTTATTAAAGCCAAAAAGGCCATTTTCAAGCTTTCAACTTAAAAATTCCTTTAAAAAAAATTCCAAAATTATCCAAAATTTGATTGCGAATTTTTGATATTGCGATATCGAAAAATAGATATTGCAAATTTGATATCACGATATTGAATTTTACTATCGAAATAATCGATAATACAGATTTTGCATAGAAATAAACAAATTGAAAAGTTTCTATTGAATTTTCGATATTGCGAAATCGCAAATTCGATATCAGGAAAAATGTGATATTGTGATATTGAATTTTTTTATATTGCAGTAAACCCATTTTATTTTTGTATAAATTACTATTCAATATTGCAATATCGCATCAAAATGACTGATATCACGATATCAATATTTTCAATTTTATTAAATTTCACCCACTTTAGAACTGCAAATGTCTTAAATACTTGAACAATAGGTAATATATATATATATATATAATAGTTACATTAAACAACTTTTCAATATAAATATATATTGTAATTATTTGTAAGCATTTCTAGTAACAAGTACACAGTAGTATGACACATAAGAAGAATTTAAACATTATAAACTTACAGCTGGACCAGTGGGACCTCCGCTGCCATCACTTCCACGAGCACCCTGGGAAAAGCAGAAATAAATGTTGAAAATGTCGAATATTTGAAATGTAACATTGCGTAATCAGCATATTCCTAGAACTCAGAGCCGGCACTGCTAGAAAATGACTATCTACAATCTGAAAACTATGATCTGTGCTTTAATGCAGGAGCTATCTTCATCCACTTTCATTACTGCCAGGAGGTTACAGAAAACGAGTGATATTTGTACTATAGGTGAGAATTTGAATGGCAATGTAACTTGATTTACTTAGTTCATAGTATATAACCTGTGTATGTTATTGTGTGATACAGAAAAATAAAAGACCCTTATTATATTAATCTCTTAAATGTAAATCCCGTGGGGTTCAAATAGATGCCATTACTTCAGTCAATCACGAGTCTACCATTATGTATTTTAATGACAAAACTCAAGACTGCTTTTATCCAAATGCAAAATGAGTAAACAACAATTCCCCTTTAAATGATTAATATTTAGCCTGGCCTGAAAGATTCAATCCATGACAATTGCAATGTTTTCTGGTTAACCAGTAAAGGAACTAGCTTGAGTGAGCTAGGAGGCTTTACTTCTAGAAAACATCTGAACCTTATTTACAACACCCAGCTTTACTCCGAAGGTCCTTTGGTTCAGGACATGCATGTATATTATATAAAGCTAAACTGAAAACAATGGCTTTGTGGCTGAATAGACTGCCTAAGCCTGTGTGGCTTAAACAGGGGCCCACTAAATATCTGCTTTTGAAACAAGACAGACTGCAAGGAGGAAGAGACAAGCTTCTTGTAGAACACTTCATCAGCATCCATGTTCCTAAGCTGGGTCAAGTCTTGACTAGCAGAGCAAAGGACACAGTCCTGTTCCTAATGCTACATTAGACATACATGCCACATAGAATAGCTACATAAATAGCTAAATGGATATTAGGGGACCTGAGTACGGGGATTAATACTATTTATATATAGATGATTATATAACTTCTGTAGTGATCAGAAAATCTTCTCTTCTTCAGAGCAAGAATAACTTAGATTTGTAAAATCCTAATGACTATGATACAATAATATATAATTATTCATAGACTGCTAAATTCGCTTACAGCAGGCCCAGAAGGTCCAACGCGCCCTCTTTCACCTGGGAGACCACGAGCACCCTGGAAGGAGAAGAAAAATAACAATTAAAATTAATTAAGAAAAGTAGTTTCAGGGAGAGAAAATGTTTCACAGTTTAGAAATGAAAACCACACTGGGAATTAATTGTACTAGGCGTGCATTACATCATAATGCCAGATAGAAAGATCACATGGGATTATGACAATAAGAATCATGACAACTTTCTGTTGCTCCCATTTTGGCATTGGTATATCAATGACACTGTGGGGCTCTCCATGGCTCAAGAGCATTTGTATTTCATAACCTCTATCAAAATAGCAGCTGCAATGGGTATTTAGCAAAGCAACACCATAACATACTGCCTTAAATAAACTATAATGTCCAGTGCAAATGTAACTCACAAAAAAAAATAATACTTACAGATTGACCAGGGGATCCATTGTCACCATTAGCACCAGTTTCACCCTATAAAAATAAAGGAAATGGATTAGAATGATTTATTATATTATTCCAATTCCTCAGTTTTACAGAATATAGATTTTCTCCATGTCTATATTGATCACTTCTAGATATAAAAATATTTATTTACTGAATGGGAGAGAGAGCGTAAGGGGCAAATGTGCAAATAATGCAGTATCGGCAATATATAAATAAGTCATTTGTAGCAAAGGCCACGAAAAAGTTATGGAGTAAAATCAGCAAAATTTAGACAGATTGTTGCAATCTCCCTGATTCCCTGACATGACAGTGTAACAGTAGTAAGGTTATAGGGGTGAGATGTCATTGAACAAGCTATGCTCGGGGCTGTTTGCAGCAATGCTGCTCAGCAGTGCTGGTTGCTTCCATCATAATCAAACATGTTGTTGATACCTGAACTGATAGAGTAACAGGTATTTGGATGCTCATCACTAAGGGGTACAAAAGTAAATATTGATTCAATAACTACCTTTACACCAGCAGCACCAGTGGCTCCCTTTTGTCCATCTAGACCATTGTGACCCTAAAAAAAAAATAGAAAAATCAAATCCATCCTGTTTATTATATAGAGTAAATTGATGGTTATGTCATTGCATTATCTTTCAGCTTTTACCATCATCTTATCTTTTCCATGTGATTCAATGAAAACAATAGTAAAGCTTGCTTTACCATGAAATCATGTGACTGCTCTTAAGTTATCATCTTACTGCTTTGTGTGAAATATATTTGCAGATGATATCGGAAAGGGCAATCTACATATAACAATGTGTGCTTCATTAAATGGACAAAATCAATTCAATAAATATAGTTATGGCTCACAGTATCATCCATCAGCTATTGGCTGTAATTCCCAGATACGTACATGAATTGAATGGGGCTAAAATTTTAGGAAAGTCTCACTTTCTACTAAGGATTCACTTATGAAAGATAAAATACATTCTAACTATATCATTTTCTAATGAATAAGGAAACTACAAGTGGGTTGAATAGATCAGCCCGAGATAATGGACGCATCACTGTTAATTTTTTTTTTACAGTGTTGCTCAAAAGAAGGATTTGGATAAATCTGAAATGAACGGATATGCTGTGGGAATCTCTGCAGTATATCCTTATCTCATTGTGATCAAGTGGGGTTTGCAGCCAAAAAAGTAAAACTCTGAGGCTATTAGTAAAATTAAAAAACACTCACCCTAATACCCTTAAATCCGGGGAGACCAGCTGTTCCGGGGAAACCACGTGCACCCTGAAATTATATAAAACATAAGTGTGAACCATACAGTGGTAAAGAAAAGCACGTTAGCATATCCTTAAGCATTTAATAGATGTGTTTTCACATGAGTGATGATCATGCATTGCCTACTTAGATTGCAAGCATGATCCCATAGAAAGTAATCCAAAACTTAATTCCATTTCATGATAAAGTTTAAAGGGGTAATACACTATGTTTCACATATGCACTCTTGACTGCATTATTAAATTTAAATAAGAGCACGTGTTCTCATGTCGCTTACCAAATCTGTGATCTGGTAAGCAAGTTCCTACATATCCTGGACTAATTATATATATATATATATATATATATATATATATATATATATATATATATATATAAGAACTAGCACCCCCCCTTAATTCTATCCTTTAAACTATTCAAACTATCTCTTTAAATTACAGTGGAGGCTGTGGTGGTCATTTTTTTTCAGTTAAATGAAAGTTTACTGTTGCACCTCAACCTAGAAGTAGACAGACAGGCATACAGAGAGATGGACAGAATGATTGATTAACCAATTAACTGATCTTTAAACAGGCAGATAGATTTATCGATGTAGGATAGATAAATGGATTGCTAGATAGAAAGATAGATGGAAACACACCTGAGAAACTTTCAGTTTAGACTTGAATAGACTGTCTAAGGTGAAAATACATTAATGGTTGACCCTCTTGCTCAGAGCAGCTCTCATAGTAAATAGAGGCCCGAAGACCTTCATGAAAATTATTGGCCTTGCTACTTTTTTGCAGAATTGTCTATCTTCAGATATTCCTCAACTGCCACATATGGGGTTGATGATGGCCAATTATGTGAAACCATAGGTTTGTAGAATATAATTTCGTACCCAGGAGGGGGCCCAATACCATCAATACGACCGCTATAAATCCTGCAGTTCTGGCTTTGGCATATTCCTACCTCTTTATGTTCCAATTTCCTATCCTCCAATTTTTTCTTAAATGATGTCCCACCCCTTTTTATACCAAACAGTATCTAGTTTACAACATATCCTCGAGTTATCCAACTAAAAAAGGTTTAATAAATATGATTATGGCCAGTAACTTATAATAATAGCAATGTGAGTGAAGCTACAAGACAAACAAGTTTACTATTAATCCTTGGTAATTAAGGCATTTTCAATACCTGAGGTCCAACAACGCCTCTCTCACCAGGTCTGCCAGGTTTGCCAGGGTGACCCTAAAAATGAATACAACAAAAGTTTAAATCACATATTTAAACTAAAGACAAAAAAATGAAATTGTACCTTCCTTTCACTATACATGTCTTTCAATGCTTTTCTAAGGACAGAGCAATATGGATTCCTACCCAAGGAGTGCTGTCTATTCCACCTCATCAGCTACCTGTTCCCCTCTACCAGCTGTATTTTACCTTTCCCTATCCAATTAGTAGGTCTTTGGGATTCGTGTGGGATCACTGGGAGTGGGTGGGTGAGGGAAGTATGCTGAGTAACTTCAAGCTTTAAATGTTGCCTACATTAAGGTCTGAAAATTTCAAAGCAAAGCAATAATTATACTACAGATGCCTTACTAGAGAATTTAGACTGTTCAGTTCCAAAAAAAATGTGGTAAAATGATCCTCAATCTAGAGCTCTCAAATTGCGACTTCCTGTCAATAAACCTCTTCAGGTAGTCAATGACCACTAAAAAGTTTTGGGCATTATGGTTAGCTACACTTGATAACAGGGGTTCTAGTTTAGCAATAAGTTACAGGTTGAAAATCATGCATCCAGTTATTAAAGCAAAACTAGAATTGACCATAAAGCCATTGGCAAACAGCAAGCTAAGAGCCATCTCATCTTTTATATTCTCTAATCTCTACTTATTTTACTCGGATACAAAACCTATTATCTACCCAGAACAATTACCCTTTATATTGTTTATATTGACCCCCAACTTACATCTTCACCTGGTTTGCCAGGGGGACCAACAGGACCTTTGCTTCCTTCAGGGCCCTATGAATACAAAAGTGTATTAAGACAAAATACTCTTCATATAAACAGAAACAGTTGTCGTAATAGTTGTACTAGACTTACGTTTTGGCCGGGTTCACCATTCTCTCCGGGAAGTCCTTGGAATCCTTGGGCACCCTAATATAGATATATGGAATGTCAAATATCCAATTACACTCCAAGACACAGCATAAACTAACTACAATATGTGACATAATTTCTTATTAAAATACATTGATATCAGGGTGTATTAATGATTTGCAATTTACTTACAGGGGATCCAGGTGGTCCAGGGGGTCCTCTTGGTCCCATTAATCCCTACAAAATAAATGAAATACGTTAAATACATTTGATGGAAAACATAGAGGGGAAATAGCTTGGGCATAGAACATGAAAATAAAAATGTGTAGATCCATTGTATGGTTAAACTACAGATCCACTGTTCTTTTATAAATATAACAGAATTGATTTGGATTATCCACAATTATGATGAGATCCAGCACTGAAACATTTAGTGCCTCAGCAGTTCTTGCTAGAAATCCATCTTGCAGAAAGTGTAAGGCCCTTATTGACTAAAGGGTGAATTCACCTGTCAAATTCACTTTGCTACAATTCAGTCGCATCTGCAAAATAGTTGCAAATTCACTTCTCATTATTGACTAGGTGGAAAACTGAAGAATAAGCAGTAAAGTAAAATGTGAAGCCCTGCCATCAGCTCCCCAATTCACTAATCTGATGTGATGAAGTCTAATGGATAAATTTGGGACAGTAGTTGCGTTCGCTCCTTTGACACATTCCGCCACTTAATCAATATTGTAAGTAATTATGCACATGAATGCAAAAAAAGATTGCGACAATTGTAGTCACCTAGATTGGTTGTGTATTTGCCACATTGCAGAGTTTAATCAATAAATGTACACTAGGAAGTGGCAAATAGATGCAAATTTAGAGCTTTACGTAACTATTTGACCTTTAGTCATTAAGACCGTTAGTTTTGATGTTCTACAGCAGATGGAATTTCTGTGATAGTCCATCCTCTGCCATAGGAGGTGCAAAGGATATCAGCATGCTAAAAGACTTTATTACATCTGTCTTACTTGGTAGTGTCTAGCACCATTCAAGAATAAATAACAAGGACATAATATTGAATAAAAATGTATTTTTCAATAAAATCTGTGAACAAATTTGTCTGTAATTTGTATGAAAGGTTTTTTGTTTTTTTTTTGTAAATTTTCCTTAGGAAGATACACAAGGAAGATAATTTCTTCAAACAAGGAGTCTGTAGTTGCTCACTGTGAGACCACAGACATCCAGCACATCAGTGCCATTGAGTAATTTAATCTGTTCAGTTGAGTAGTTGGCCAAAGGAGTTCATGTAAGTATGGAAACACTTAACAGGAAAGGAAAGCCAACTAGTCTGTGACTAGCTATACAGTGAGTTTAGCTCATTGCTGTCACTAATATCACTGGTAATACTGAGACCATCTTTTAAATATTATTGGAAAAGAAGTTAAATTCCAAAAACGCAATTAATTTGGTCTACATGATATTTTCTATGTTCGCCTAATATTAGGAGTCACATCGCTGAACTTAGGATAGCATACTTTAGCAGTACTGGAAGAAAAAAGTAAGGACATTTTCCTTATAGATAGGTAAGTTGGGGGAAAGAAAAGGAGGATGTTTGCAGCAACTGAATGACGCTTTCAGGCAGCAGGATATCTGCCACATGATTATGATTTCAGTCCTAATGATGAAGCCCTGTCAAATCTACAGTATTAGGAGAAAAAAAATTGTACCAAAATGTGCATGCGAATGATTTTCAGATCAAATGAATAATTCCAAAATAGCAGAAAAACCTTTATGAATGTTAAAAAACCAATAACCATAGTAAACACATCAATAAAAAATGTACACTGTCTTATTAGGTTTACCCACCGCAGGGCCAGGTTCTCCTCCGCCTGCTTTAGATGGGTCATATTGAGCAGCAAAGTTCTAAAAGGATACAAAGAGTAATATTAGCAACAGGGACTGTAAGAAAAAACAAACAAAATAAAAAACATGACTTTGCAAGAGACAGTTATCATGAAGTCAGTTGGATGGTTACACATCACAACAAATCCTTTACTCTAATGTATACAACGTTCTTAGGTTGCTTTACTGGCTGGAAAAAAGGGTTTATACTAAAAGTTGCAGCTGTGATGGGTAGCCATTCCGCTAAATAATGAATTCAGAAAGCACACCCATCTTAAAGAAAACTCTCTTTGTGGAGTAAAATACTTCACATGTATAGCAACATCCCAGTGAGATCAAGTAGTAGACAAAGAGGATTGCACACATATAAATGTGCTTGAGGGTAATATCCTTAATTATTTAAACCAGATGTGCTGGTGACCAAGGAAGGCTAAGACAACCTGAAACCTTTTTCTGTACACCAGCACTTCTAACAGGTGTCCATTAGGCTCACTTATTTTGTGTGTATTTTATCTACAATAGAGTCTGCTACATAAAGCTCATACACGTGACTACAGAAGAAATTCTATTTCCTGAAGCAGCATATGGGTTTTCCTTCCAGTTGCATGTCTCTGTAAGATTAAGTTGGTTGGGCCTACGAGCATGGTGTGTAGGAAGTTAAACACATTACCATCTTTATTTCCTTCTCTTCACATACAACTTCTAGTTCGTTCAAGTGAAAATTTTTCCCTTTTATGAATACACGGCTGCTTAAATTTACAGAAATATGGTAGAATTTCTTTGTGGCTATCCTTTAAGGCACGGAATTTCAAATTCAGGCCTTATTGGCAATAAACAAGACAGAACAATCTGATATATTTGAGTGTTAATGAAGTAATCAGTAGATGTAGCCTTTGCGTTATCAGGTACATGTTCCCCAGCCACAAATACCCTCGTCTCAGCATTACTTTAGTAGAATACTTAAAATAATTGACTATAACACAGATCATACCCTCCACACAGTGACATAGTCTAATGTATTGTTATTACTGTTATATATTGAAGACTTAATAAAACTGCCAAAACCAGGCAAAGATTCATTTGGGAGCGTTGAATTTTCGCTCTATTTCTTTCTATAAATGGTTTATTTACAAGGCATTGATATCCACATTCAATTTCTACCAGTGAGTTCATCTTATAGGTATGATAACAAGCAGGAATTTCCTTACTCCGCCAAGACCAGGGAGACCAGGGGGGCCGGGAGGGCCTGGAGGTCCATCTTCTCCGTCTCTGCCTGGAATACCTGGAGGACCCTGCATTTCAAATAATACTTTTGTAAAATATGAAATGAACAGCATGTGCCCTACTAACATTAACTATGATGCATGTTTCATAGCTTTAATATGTCTAATATAGACCAACCAGAAAGGAATGTGTTCTTGTAGGTTTTGCATATTTTGAAATGATATCAAACAGTTATTATACTTGTCCTAGATTTATGGTGTCACTCATTTACAAGCAATGGTGCAGGACTGTAACTAACCATTTGTTGTGTAACGTGTTCAACACTGATCAAAACTAGCTGCAGTTGGTTAAACTAGTGAAGTGTTTTGTTACCAAATGAGCAACAGATCTTTCACATGATCCCTTCACCATTACATTTATTACTGATCAAAATGATAATGAAAGATTGTGAGTATAGCGGCTCAAATGAAATGGTATGCACAGCAGAGTGCCTATATGTCTAATGAATGTTTTTTATATATATATATATATATATATATATATATATATATATATATATATATGGTATATTTAGACGTATTGGAAGGCATATAAACAGTGAACATAAACTAATCTGCATTGCAAAAGTTTAAGAAATGGTAAATTTAGCCAACAGATCACATAGACCATCAATGAAATCCTTTTTTATTTCCAAATTGTTACATTTGCAAACAACAGTTTTACAGATACAAATAATTATTCACCATAAATGTATGTAACAGAATAAATAAAGATCCAAGCCCTGTATACGGCAGTTCCGTCTTCAGTTTGTTTTATTACACATTTAAATCAAACATTAAAAAGAAATTCTAACAATGGCATTTTGGTTATAAGTATACACACACGTAGTTTGATCTAACATGACTAGCAGCCTATCACTTTAATAGTTGAAGTAAGAATGACTGATTTGCTTACCCTATCTCCCTGTGGGCCTCTTTCTCCTCTCTGGCCCTGTGGAAAGCAACATGCTTACTCAGGAGATACATTGCCACGATGAAACCTGATACTACAGAAGTGATTATTAACTTATTCTGTATTTGTATTCATAATGCACACTGGGTTATTAAAAAGTCTACAGCCTACTGACATTATTAAGCATACATTGTACTTAAGCAAAGATCCAGAAAGAAGGAATTAAACGAATAGTAAAGAAGAGTTTGGGATTCAACAAAAGTAAACTACAAGGAATGTGGAACTAAAAGCTTCTAGCCATTTTTGAACTGCAGCTCCTGGGACACTGGGAATTGTAGTTAAAAACAGCTGGAGAATTATAACTTTATAAACTACTAAAGAAAACGTTTCATTTAAGAATCTACTGACAAGTCTTACAACCTAATAGTCTTCATTTAAAATGAGATGTCATTTCATCAAATTTACCCAAAGATCTTGTAGTACCTTTTGATAGAATAGTGTAGAGAGTGTAACGTGATTGAGTTGTCCTAGTCACAGACCCAAGTTGTGAGCGCCTGCTAGCATAACACATGTAGAAGGGCTGTTGTGTATGACTACCTATGAGAACCAAGAACTATGCTGACCTTGGAAAACAATAGCTGGGACAGAAATCCATAGTTGTGCCAGGTAATTGTTTATTCGTCCTGGTCACTAGGAAGCCAACACAATAAAGTCTGGAATTGTGTTTGGGAAGAAGACCTACCAGGATGCTAATACAACTTTTGACTAGCTCAGTACTGTCAATTCTACAGCAGCTTAAGTGTGCCCCATTGCATGTATCTAACATACACAATGCAAGAGAGAGAGGCTTTCCTGATAACGTGGCACCCCTAAGCCACACTTATTAGTCACCTGGCAGCCCTTCTCCCCCCACTCTTCTTAGTAATCTATCTGTAATCTTGTAATGAGCTATACGCCAGTTACCAGGCTACATAATTCTTTATAACATAAACTTCCTAACAACATTTAAATGTAACATTTAGCAACTGATTTAGGTAATAGTTGCATTGATCTTTTGGCTCTCCAGCTCTTGTCCAAATAACAACTCCCAGAATTCCAATGACAGCTGTTGGCTGTTACCACAATAAAGTAATTTGTAGTTCAACAACAGCTGAAGCTTAAAGCTCACTGTGTTACAGTATCCCCCAACCCTAAGCCATCCAGTGTTATACATTCCTATATACATTGCTACAGAAACATGCATACACAGGGACAGACCACAAACATAGAAAATGCTTACCCTCCAAACCTAAAGAACAAAACAAAAAAAACAAAAAAAAAAACAAAACTATATTAATAAACTCCATAGTAGTGGCTTTTGTCTATAATGACAGATGTTTCAACAGTTATACAGCCATTTCATAACATCTGCTGCATTACACATGGGGCATTTCCAATGCTATATGGACACGAGAAATAAATAAGAACTTAACAATGTCCTTTTAAATATTCCAGAATAGAATAATCTATAAACAAAGTCAGAATAAGTCCTCATTTTCAGGAGAAAATCCATTTCAGCAATAAAGGTGCACTCCTGATTCCATCCATAAATTCCCTGAAGTTCTGAATAAATCCAATTCCCCCTCCTTTTCTCATGGTACAAGTCCATTTCTTATAAAAATGAAAGTGGGATCCCAGATTTGATATCAGGAATACCTAGCTTTGCCATGTTGCCCCCTTTATGAGAGAAGCTCATGTGTAAAGCCAGCCCACTCAGGAAGTCAGGGTGGGCTAATGTAATATGGAGGAAGCCTATCTGAGAAAATTCCTAAAATAGGACGGACATTGGGTCACCTTAAATAAATATACAGTGCAACACGGTGAGAGTTAACAAAGAATAGATGGGAAAACAGAATAAAAATATACTGACCTCATTCAAATCTGTGCAGGAATGTGCAAAGGAAAAAAAAACAACAAATTAATATGTTTCTCCATACAAGAGTAATCAAATCAATTTGTAGTGCTCATATTATTCATTGCTTTCCATAGAAAGGACAATTTCTAATATAGAAATGTCCCAAGAATTCTAAAATTGATTGGCTGCACATTTGTTAATGTTTTAATAAATAATAAGCAAGGCCTACTTTCCACTTTTTGCAAAGTGATAGTAATTGAACCAACGTACTAACAGTGCAATAAGAGTTCACTTTTTTAACCAGTTTGAATATGAAGTACACATCCACACGTAAACAGTTCCTCAAAAATATTTTTAGATCTTAGCCAACATGGAGAGTGGTAGGTCAAGGTTCAAGTGAATGTTTGGTATTTTTGTGGATTTGAAACCTGGGAACTACAGCTCCCAGCATTTCTTACAGGACACTGAGGGTGGAGCATATCATGAGTTCTGCTTAACACCAACCCACATGTTGTGCATCCTTGATTTAGTTGTAGTCCATATGAAAGATGTAACCCTTCAGTTGCCAAAATTCATCAGTCTTCTAGAGGAAAAATTAATTAAAAATGAAATCATTTCTATTGCAGATAAAATGCTTGTTGTATAACTACAAAAAATGTAAAGGCTTAAAAAATGTTCAATCGCTGTCCCAATTTTGTTCAAAATGACAGCAAATGTATATCACTGGTTATCATTTCAAAATACAGTTGGTCAGAAATATGATTATGGTCCAACTTAATGGATCTATAATTTGGTCACCTACAGCGTCTAAACTACAAATCTAACTGCTTACCCCTGAGTCAGGAAGTGTAGTCAATGTAGTAAAATTGAGTTTGTTAGTGGGACGACTACCAGGCCCAAAGAGGACCTCGTACACCTGCCAAGAATGATGATTATCTTCAGTCATATGATTCCACAAAAATCATTGCAGATCTGGCTGAAGGATTATTTCTGATTCTATATGCTCCTTTGGGAATCACTTACTTTCTAGTGACTCTAAAATAAGAATATTAACACTAAATCTATTCGTATACCTCTTAAATGAATTGTAGACAAATACAAATATTTTTGTGTGTGCATTAAGTCAATGGGAAAGCTTGGAACTAAATGCTAGCTGGTTAATTTCAGTGCTTGTTGGTACAATTATATTATATATAGAGGAATAGTGGTAGGGTAATATAAACTTGAGCAGTCTTTTAGGGATAGTGGATAATACATGCAAAACAAAACTAAAGATTTGTTCTTGCATTGTTATAATGGCTGCTGAACCCCTGTATTTCTCTGACCAGCGGATATTTCTACATGATTTGCAATATTCCGCCTCTGTTTTACAGAACGATGGAGATATAGTTAAAATAAAATATGCAACTGATAAAGGTGATGCCTATTGTGCCATAGTGAAACTCAGTAAAATCCCCATGGCTACCCAAACATAAGGACATTTTACTGCCAGCCTGCAAGGCTTTTATAAAATATTGTTTTTCTAGTAGTTGGCAAGACTCCATCTTGCCCATGAAATAAAGGGATGCTGACTATGATTTATATAAATAGCATGAACCGTATTTTTTTTATTCTTTTTCTTTAGCAGACCGCTAGAATAACTGAAATTAATTCACATACTTTAGCCATAAATGGAATAAAACGATTTTACAGGGCTGTGTCGGAAAACAGACACCAGAGGGCGCTGCTGTCCTACTTGTTAATGGCAGACAATGCAGTACAACGCCCTGAATTTCCAGATGTTCTAAGTACCGAAAACTTTTTGTTTGGCGCATCACTAGCAAAACCCTGCATAAATCACGCACAAAAAGGCTTTTTTTTCAAACTCTGCTTTGTATTTATTTATTATTTATTAATGTACATACTACTCATGCAGATGCAGTTACCATGCTGCAATGTGACGGAAAAGGCTAAAAAAAATACTGCACAATTGCTTTGGCAAAATGGGAACTATAACTTTGCACAGAACGCAGCATCTCCCACAGCTTCTACTGAATAAAAATGTCCGATCTGGGGATTTTGTCTCAGAAAGTGGGGAGTGGGAATGAGCCCCCCTGCAGGTTGCATGCACAAGCCATTTAAATCAGCGGAGAATGCACTTACTTTGGCATGTTGCTAGGCATATGGTTACTGCAAGCAGCAACACAGCCCGTGTATCCACAAAGCTGAGCATGGCTACTGACTAGTCATGCAGACTCCTTGTGACTCTGAGCCCGGTGCTTATTGCCTATGGGGTGCTGTCATGCAGTCTTGGTTACTTGACTCCAAACTGAGCAGGAACCTGCCGCCTCGATGCTGAAATAATAGTCTGTCCTGACCCATTTATACAGCAGGAGGTTCCCTCTGCAGCGAGTCATGGGCAGCGTCTCAGCCAATGGGAGAGCTCAGCAGCTTCCAGCTCAGCCGCCCAGTTTAGGCTGGAGGTCATGTTCTCCCCACCTCTCTCTCTTCCCCACCTCTCTCTCCCCATCTCTCAGCCTTCCCCCCAACTCTCTCTC
>WMED01000705.1:0-32086 GCA_019650415.1 Pipa parva
AAGTTCTTGATAAATAAGCACAAAAACAGGTACCTTGTCTGTGTGTGTGGCCCACTCGACACATTTCGCCCCCGCTGTAGTGCGGTGTTCACGGCTTCATCAGGAGTGTATACATCTCCACTGTATAACAGACATTTCAGCTTTGGTGCTATAAAATGTTGCTTTTGGACACCATAACATGTGGATAGCACAAGAGGTGGAGAGCTACATTTTAAAAGACTAGTTATAGCAAAAAACAATGCAATTTCAATTCAACTTTATGAATATGAATTAGCTAAAGAAACAATGAAAAAAGTGGGGTATGTTTACCTTTAACAAAATATTACAAATAAAAAAAACACAAAAAAGAGGATCTTGTCTTTTTCTGGTGTTACTGATACTTGGAAGGGCAAAGATTACTTAAGACAACTATTCTTCATATAGAACTCCTTAAACTAATAATCAACGTGAGTCATTTTCATTTTTTTCAGATGCAAACTGTGCAGTCTGCCCAAACCATCTTTAGGAGTGTCTCCCACGTTCTCCTAAAAGTTTTTTTTTTTTTTTAATAATTTTCCTTCTTTGAACCTTTAAAGAACAAAATCTATAGAGTCAAATCTGGGATATTTTTTATCAAAGGATAAATCCTCTATTTTTCCATGTTTCATTTCTTTGATTATTTATTAAAAAAAAATGTGGAAACAAAATTGGGGGCAAAATATTGTTTGTTTCCATGTATTGTTGCTATTTTTCACATACTGCTACCATTTTTCTATACTATTTCCATGCAAATCAATGCGATTGGATGTCCCCTAAGAAATAATGGTGCACAGTAGGTCAGGAGTGGCAGAAGTTTTAGGGGGGAATTCGCAATTGTGTGAATTGAGCTCCGAATCCTTTGGCTCATTTCGCACAGACTGATATGCGCTTGTTGATCTCCTGCACGCGGACATCAGCGAGCGCTTTAAAGGGATTCCAGTCTCGGCGAATCACATTGCAGGACATCAGCGAGCGCATATCAGTCTGTGCGAAGTGAGCCGAAGGATTCAGAGCTCACTTCGCACTATGGTGAATTCGCCCCTTAATCTCAAGCAAATTCTGTTTGATGTTAGTAAACTCCACCAAACTGAATTCAGAAAGTTACTGGCTGAAATGGCAAGTCTCTCTGATAAATGGCTTGTATGAAAATGCGGCCAACTTGGAGAAAAGCCACAACCGAAATCTACTGAATCCCATGAAAAGTTGCAGAAAAGTCCCTAATTATTCCACCACAATCAAAAATATGTGTAAAAAATGATAAAAAGGCTAAATGGTGTGTAAAGTTTGACCATTTTGATCTATGATAAATATGTCCTATACATGTTTCTCAAAAATGGTTTAAGCTGTATTAGTCCATGTACAGTACTTTCCCCTATGTTACTAACATAATATATGTCTACAGTGAGAAGAATATTTTCCCTGGTGGTAAGATATCACTAGCAGGCAGAGTCCATGCAGTGCTTTTTTTGTCTATATGGATGAAAAAAGACACAAATCCATTAAGTTAAACCTAAAAGAGGCAATAAAATAATAAAAATAGTCATTCAAAATTTTTAGTTTACACTGACAGATCCAGAGAAAAATGCAATAAAAACTTGACTGAATTTGCTTTAACATGGACAAAAACATCTTCTGATCCCTGTTGGTAATCAGTCTGGAATAGACAAAGATCCTCCGGCACTCCACAGGTAGAATTTAAAAATCAGTCTGGATCAAAGTGCTAATAAAGGTTCCTAATGATGTACAAAAGCCCCTATATTTTATTTTTTAAATATCTATCTAAAGCGTGTATGAATCACTCCAATCATTTTGATACAACCCGTTCCATCAGAAGACTATTTCACAGTTTCACAGCCCTTAGCGTAAAGAAAAAAAAACCCTTTCTGCGCCTGAAAATGAAATCTTTTTATTCTCCAGCCACAGAAAGTGCAAAGATTCTTGGTCTGGAAAGATCAGTTTCCTACTAGGAAAGAGTTAATAGCAACTTTAAAATTCAGACAAAAAAAAAGAAAGAAATCAATCCCAATATTTATTACATGTACTGCACAGGCAAAAGTTTACCTAAAAGTTCATCTTAAATTTATTTTTTTTTTATTGTAAATTCCTGGCAATTTGAAGTCTATAATTGTATCTAACATTGACTTTTTTCCCCTTATAATGAACATCTCTAGTGTGAAAACTTCATAACCTGTGACTGCTTTTTGTCTAATCATTTAAATCATTGGGACAGTGGTTTCATTTGATTTTTCTGCCGGTATAGTTGTCATCGCTTGACCTAAATGTTTGTTGATCTTTTATTTATGCGCCAAAAATATGGGGAATAAAAAACATAAGTGTTTTTGATATTGTGTTTTGTCATCTCTATCTAAGAAGATTGAAATCCTGAGATACAATTTTCTGAAGAAATGAAATGGAATGCCCTCCAAAACCCTTGGGGACAAGTGCCTCGATGTTTTCTCCAAATATGAAACTGTAAAGCAGGATAAGTAGAACAGACAAGCATGGTAAACATGTCACATTTCTATTTGCGCAGGTTGGAATGATGTTTCAAGAAAATTTTAGAATTTTTTTTTTTTTTTTCTACAGGTAAAATTGTATAGCGAAAAAATGCATTTTATAGTAGTAATGTAAAATATAAAGTTTCATTTATCTTTTTCCCCAGGGTAAAATGCAGGGATGCCTGTTTTTTTTTCCAATAAAAGTTAGAAAATTAGATTGCAGTGTTTTGGCACAATGTACTAGTCAAGACAAATTTAATTTGATGCGGCTATGTCACAAAAGCACAAACTGGACAATTCTGCAAATGGATTCCGAATCAGAAAAAAAATAACTAGTGTTTATAAGTAGGGATTAATATCTCTGACTCCCCTGAAATAGTAAAGAATAGTAACCAGTTTATAGTGTGAAATATTACTATATTTTTGTATTTGATCATAGTATCTTGTGGCTTTTAGCGCCCCCTACTGCTAGGGTATGTACAGATACAACTAGGTTTACAATCCAGTCTTTTTCTTGCCACAGCTGTCTAGTATTAGGAGAGGGTTTCCACTTTGATACAATAGTAGGAAATGGTCTGGGCATAAGTGACTTTTAGATCCACTATAAAAATGTTTATTGAAAGTCACTTCAAACACCTCAGTGCAATAGCAATAAATGAAAACAAAGCAATATAACAAAATGTGTTAGACAATTTATAGACACATTTTCACAGAAAGCTGAAATGAATTTTTTTTTTATTGCAAAAAATAAAATGCGAAAATGGCAAATTTTGTAGTTTGGCCACAAAACCTTTCAGTTTCACAGAGAAGAACAAAAAGTCTTGAACAAGGAAAACAGGTGGAATCAAGAGCAAAAACATAGAAAATGTTGTTAGCAGTAGCAAACCTTAAAAAATAGACCTCTTAGTCCCTGACTGACTGTAAACTTTATGGATATCACAATTTGGTAAATTAACATCTTCAATGTCTCATTGTTGGGGTTTTCGAGCTACCCAGCTACCCTGAAGCAGTGAGGTCTATGATAAGTTCAAGCTGCATAAGCTTTGTCCTAAATATAATACAACTGTGCACATTCATCTCTACATCTTGTTTCGGTGCTAGAAATCTGTTATGGCCTATTTGTGACTGTTTATTTCAATGAAATAAGAAGAAAAAATAAAAAATAAAAGATGGTAAGAGAGACTAAAATTAGATTTATGGGAAAAGGTGGAACAATGAGAGTTTTTATGGCATTAAAGAGGGGGTGATAGAGGGATTAAAAGGGAGTCTCATAACCAAAATAGTCACAAATTCACTTCTCCTTATTGAAGAAGCTACAGTTAAATTGGGCGAAATTTATTAAACTCGGAAAAGCCGTTTGTGCTTTTCCGAGTTTAATAACTCGGGAGAATGCTTTGAAGTTTCTCCCGGTAAGTATCAGGAGATTTGACTCATGCGATACTTGCCGTGGCAAACTTTTGAAATTAAATATATACATGGAAAGGTAGCTATACTGTATGGCTACCCTTTCCATGGATATATTTAATAACAAAAACATTTCTCACGGTAAGTATCGCACTATGCAAATCTTGCAATACTTACCGGGAGAAACTTCAAAGCATTCTCCCGATTAAACTCGAAAAATCGAAAAAGGCTTTTTCGACTTTAATAAATTTCGTTATATTAGTGTCACATGTGTAGTGTGGTAAAGTCAATCAAATAGAAGTAAGATGCAAAGTCGTGTGAATTGATGTGAATTCCCCCAGTGAAGTGCAGTGACATCATCCTCACCTTATCCCACTAACTGTATATAAGTGAATAATTCCTCTGTTTCTATGTCACAAATACAAGGCTGAAAATCATAAATGGACAGTAAATTTAAAGGGCTATGCTATGTTTAGGAAGGACAAGTAGAAGAGGGGTTGGGTCTGTCTGTATGTTAAAGCTTTTTTTTTTAAGGAGGAAGATATCAGTAAGAGAAATGACAATGTTGGTTCCCTGTTGGTAGAAATACAAAACGTGGAAAAAAAAGCTAAGATTTATTTAATAGAAGTGTGTTACAATCCAGCGAACATAAAGGAGTGTACAGAAACTGAGCTATTATTGCAACTGAATTTTGGTTGCAAATTTGGAGGAGGTCCGAATTATAGGGAAGAATAATGATTCAAAATTAAAGGGGAGTATAACTACCCAAATATTAAATAGGCTACTAAAATAAGCATTTCTGTCAAGTGAAGCACATTTTTGTCAAAAGACAGCTATTTGCAGTGATTGATTGAGGAACCAACAGTAGTTAATGCTTTGCTAGACATACTGCTAGCAAAATTAATTTATTACTATCAAACAACTAAGTGAAGTTGTTCTTTTTTAATAATTCAGTAAATACTGTGGTATACAGATTCAGCATTGCTGATTTTTTTCAGGTTCTTCAAAGCGAATTAGTCATGTGAACACAATAAATCCTGAAATATTAACAGCAATTTCTCCATAGCATTACACGTAAGATTACTGTCTTACCTTACTCATTGTGTTGAAATGCTATAATGTTAATCCTATCAAGAAGCATTAGTTGCCAGGGTAGGAAAAGGAAAGCTAAGGCCCCAGTAAGAAGAAAGACAATAGAAAAGAACCTACTGAGAGTCCTCATTAACTTAATTGAACCACTGCTGGTGATTGCTTCCTGTTTTGTCACCAGAAATTTTACTGTGATAAAATAGGCCTTCAGGAATTTTCTTTCCCTAAAATGCCTGATGCCAAAAATGAAAGAGGCCTATTGCAGTGGTTCAGGTATGTGAACGGGGGCTTCTCCTATTTTCTAGTGTTTAATACTGATAAATCACCATATCTATACAGTGTGTTATTCATAAATAACTTTATTAACAAAAAAAACATTATTTTTGATCTTCCTATTCTTCTTACTTATTAGTAGTTATACCACAAGATTGGTGTAAAGCTCATTTGTGGTTCACAGCACCCGGCATTCATAAAAAGTGGAATAGATTATATGGAAAATGTCAGTATTAGTCATGGCTGCATTATGCACTAAATAAATAGCACAGTAGTTGTATTATATTGGTTTGCACTGCTTTTCTTCTTCAATGCATGTTATATACAGTATATACATATGGGCAAATGCATTCAAAGCAATGACCATTAAAAACTACAATAGCTGTGTGGAAGTAGGATACTGTTTTCTATTGATATAAGAACAATACTGTATGTATGTCAGTATTAGTCATGGCGACCATTATAAACCAACATAGCCTTCTAGTGTGTTATACAGCTATAATATCTGGGACATTTGCATAAAAACAAACTATACTAAGGGGTATGACACACTATGCTTTTTGTGCAGTAAAACACATCTAGAAATGTTGCTATGCATTTTGTCGTAGTTGCTTATTGAAATCAATGGGAGTGATTTCTAGGCTTTTCTTGCCTTTTTTCATTGTTTCAGCACAAGCAGTAAAACATATAGGGCTCTGGGTCTTTCCAAGTCTACCAAGAGAAATCTCGCATTGTTCCCATGAGATTTCTTGAGATCGAGTTTTTTTTATCTCAATTTTTCACATTTTTTTTTTTTTATGGAAAGGTTGCCATACTTTACATTAGTAGCATGGCTACCTTTCCATCCAAAATTTTAAAAAATCGGGAGTGAAAACTCAGTTCCTTAATCTCGAAAGAAATCTCATGAAAACAATGTGAGATTTCTCCTGGTAAACTCGCAAAGACCTAGATCGGTCTTTCCGAGTTTAATAAATTTCACCTTAGTTGTGCCATTGCCTTAAACTGCTTTTTGGGGCCCATCAGGATGTGCTACTCATGGCTTACCTGGCATTATAATTAACTTAATATCAATGTAAACACGGAGGTAAAAATATATTAAGCACTGTTGGGCCAGATGGAATAAAACAACTGATGTTTTTGTTTTTTCTTTAAATACAGACTTGTTAAATGAAAGAATTTAAGGGTAATTAAAGGTCTCTGAGCGATGCCCTGCAAAGCTCTATTTGTTTACAAGATTGAATGAGTCAGTTTCTTGGTTTTCATTCTCCTTAGCCCAAATGGACAAAGACAGCCAAAAGACTAAAACTATTTCTTCCCTAAGGATTGTTCCCTAGTTATGTTACAGTTGAGCTGTTTCAATTTTCAGTGCATTGTAACAGGGCTTTGATGTCAAAAGTCATATCAGTCAGCATATTATTAACCATCCTCAGCATTTGACAGCCACAGACAAACAAAACGAACTGTATCAGTTTATGAACAGTTTATTTAAAAAAAAACAAAAAAAAAACAAGAAGAGAAACAAAACAACCAACGCCATTAAAATAACTAACGCTTGATTTTACTTAAAAACGGACCATATCCATCAATAAACATATTGCCTCTAAAGAAAAAAAAAATCCAAGAACTCAGGATCAAAAGATTGAATGAATACATATGGAATGGAGAAACGAGAAAGCAGTGAAATGTTATCTAGATATACTGTACCTTTCATGTTTGGAATGACTCATTACCAAATTATCATTTTGAATGATAATTTTTATGAATAACACTAGTTGCTATTGTACAGATTTCTCTGCCAAGTAAATACGGTATATTATCATCCTTAGACACCAAGAATATAGAGTATCCAGAGGCATATTATTTATTTATTTACTTTATTTGAGATCAGGCTGGCTTGGCCTTACTAGACATCAGATTATGAAAGTATCAACAAAATATTAAGATAATATTTACCAGAATCTGCTAAACAATAAAAGTCATGTTAAAACACAGACGAACATGAAAATCTATAACTGACTGAGAGTAGGTATGGGTGCCCTGTAGGGTATAAAACCCTAAACTATTCATTTATCTTAAATGCCATAGCTTTTGTTAAAGATGCACTAAAAAGCCATGGAATCTAAATAACAACTTTGTTACATTTTATAATCTAAACCCAAGAGAAACATGGAGATTCTTAGTCCTGGTGAAGTAATTATTTCCTGTAAAAGTGCATATTTTCCCTTAGGATAAGTCAGGAATGCATGGAGAGCCAAGACAGTTCTTTTGACATGTCCAACAAAATGACTACTGCCACAATCATTTAAAAATTGTTGATTTGAGGCATAAGCACTTTGGACTAAGATTAATCAGTTAACTGCTTATGCCAGTACATTTCTCACCAAAATATCAAGATAGACATGTGATCATCTTCAACTTTTTACAGTTTTGATATAGATAATCCCAACCCCCTCTCAGTTGGTTGGGCTAATTAAGTAGCCATTGTCAAGATTCTAGCAATGTTACTTTTGTAATTTCCATGTAAAAATACCCTATAAACCAGGATTTATACAATTTTCCAGTTGAATGTGGAGATAAGGGGGGGAATTCAGGAACTTCCGAATTGAGGCGCGTAGTGTTCGCCTCACTTCGGAACAAGTGACATGCGCATGCTGATGTCCTGAACGCGGACATCAGCGCGCGCATTAAAGGGATTCCCCTCCCGGCGAGAGCATAAGAGTCTCCTCGCCGGGAGGGGAATCCCTTTAATGCGCATACTGATGTCCGCTCACAGGACATCAGCATGCGCATAACACCATGTGCGAAGTGAGTCGAACACTACGTGGCTCACTTCGCACATTGGTGAATAAGGGCCAAGGTCTTCTCCTGCAGGGTGGGAATGTACACTCTTCCTAGATGCATGGATTTGGTCCACTTGCAGAATTACATTTGGAAGGTGATAGTAGGTCCATTGAGTTAGATTTCCTTCTGTGTAGTAACATTAAGGATAAGTTCCATTTTTCAATCACCCCCAAATGAGCAACTTATTTTCCAGGTATATGAACTTTGTAGAAAGTTAATTTCCTAATATATGGATACTTTCAATTATTTTGAATGTCCTAATATGACCTTTTAAACAATCTGCAAGTTTTAGAAGTTGAATGTTCCGCCATTTGGCCAGACTTTTTTTTGTCTTTTCCCCCATTGGGTAATCAGTTGTGTTTCTGGCAGTTCCACAGTTATAGAGTCATCTTCTGTTTTTATTTTCCTCATAGTCTTTTTAATATAGTGTGGACAGGGCACCATAGGATATGAGGCTTATAAGTGGTGAGAATGTTTGCCTTATGAGATGTTTGTTTTATTAGGCTTTTGATGTATGATATACCTTTTTCCTGCCAAATGTAATAGGGATAGTGTGCCAATCCATGCTGAGACTAGGTATCTTGTAAAGCTGTGTATTCAAGTGGAACGGTTTTTTCTTATATTTTCCATTAGTTCTAGCCATTTTCCATGAGCAGATTATCTTTATAACACAGATAATTCTTGAGAACTTGTATGTTGATATTAAGTCAGACATTTCCAGTTTCTATTTTAGATATGTTTTGGTGCATGTTTCTCTTTCTTGAGCCAGTTTACTTTGTGTTTTATTTGTGCTGCTCAATAAAAATGTGCTCTATATTGCAGGCCTTCTAATGCTCCTCAAAAAAACCTTTTTAATATAACTTGCCCTGATCCCTAAGGTGCATTGCACTATTTTATTTACAACTGTTTTTTTGAATTATTTCATAAAAAATCTTTACACAACAAACATCTTTGACAAGCTCACTTACACTCCTTCCTTTGATATAGGGTCATATTAACTACATCATGAGGCACAGCTCTGTTGTGTCCCTTCAGGGATGGGACTAGGCAGCATAGGTGCCATAGGCAAGTGGGAGCCCCCCTCTCTTGCCCAGCCCTCAGGATACAAAATAAATTGTCCACTTTGTTAGAACAAATAGAAAACTTAATTGTTTAATTTTTTTTAACTATCATCCTCTGTGGGATCATATCATTGCTTCTCTACATGCCTACATTGGTAGTGCATCAGTGGGAATTTGGCTTCAGCAGAGACCACTGGAAAAGGGAAAATTGTATCTTATTTTTGTGGAATTTTCCTTTCCTGGTCATCCATCACATAAGCATTACAATGGGTTATATTCCATCCCTCCCCAGGACAGAAAGGACCCTCCCTTAATCACTCCAACTGTCTTAATTTTTCAAAGGTTTTCAAGAATGGGCATTCTGATGTGATGGATGATCAAGAAAAGAAAATTATGGTAAGTATAAGCTACAATTTTTTTCTTTTTCTGGCCATCCAGACATCAGTATGATAATGGGACAGGGAAAAAAAAAACAAAAAACCATAACATGAAAGAGGAAAAACACAAAACTTAATTTAAATTTCTTGTTTCCAGAACCGCTGTAGCAAACTCTGTCCCCTCTCATGACTTAACGTCCAAGTGGTAATACAGAAAAGTACAATAGGATTTGTTTTCACATTGATAAACTAACCATTCCTTTGTAACAATGCACCTCGAGGAAAGAGACTCTCATGACAGGATGCTGTTCATAGACTTTAGCTCTGCGTTCAATACAGTCATACCACCTAGGCTTATAATTAAACTGGAACATCTTGGGATTGACTGCCTCATGTGGAACTGGATCCTTGACTTCCTGACTAACAGGGATCAGATCGTGAGATTAAACAGCTATGTCCCCTCCATGATCAGTCAAAACACTGGAGTGCCTCAAGGCTATGTTCTAAGTCCCTTTATCTATTCCCTCTTCACCCATGATTGCCTTGCCACCCACAACACTAATTACATCATTAAATTTACTGATGACACCACTATCATTGGCCTCATCAAAGGTAATGATGTAACGTCCTATATGCATGAGGTTCACAACCTCGTGGCCTGGTGTGTCTTCCATTGAGGATATATATCAAAGTTGATGCTTGTCTAGAGCATGCAACATTATTGCCCATGTGCACCACCCTAATCATGGACTATACTCCTTACTGCCATCAGGGAGATGGTATAGGAGTCTAAAATGTTGCACTAACAGGCTAAGGAAGAGCTTCTTCCCTGACTCAATAACCAGACTGAACCTCTCCATATCTGACCTCTAATGCCCCCCTCTTCCACCTTGGCTCAATCCATATCCCATCCATACCCCCTCCTGCCTTCATCATCATTATTATTATTATTATTATTTATTTATTTAAATCTAGTATTCTTATAACTATTATCGATTATCACTATTTATAGCCATGGTCTGCTATTATTTAATATTTATCACTACTGTTACTACTCTCTTGCCATTGCCATAATGATATTTTTATTACTGTTACTATTGACTCACTGTAATTTCACTAATATGCATGTTTGTATAATTCAGTGGCAATACAACTAATCTAATCTAAGAAATTTATGACATCATTCCTGTGTTGTAACAGCTGTTTGGATCTCTGTCCATAATAAGAAAATCTTCCAGGTAAAGCCAAATACAGTCAGAGTCACCAGAACTTTTGAAAAGGCCCTTGAAGATGCTGACAGCCTGGAAGGAAGACAGCAAAACTGGAAATGATGACCTTCTATTGTAATTCTTAGAAACTGCTGATGCACAGGCACTACAGGAACGTACCAAAATGCATCTTTCATATCCACTTCAGATCAATCAATCTCCCTTCCTTCCGAATGACTGAAATAAGTGTGTCTACTAACTCCATCTTGAATCTTCTTGTTACAATGCTTTTGTTCAATCTTTCTAAATCCAATACTGGTCTCCAAGCTCCTGATGCTTTTTTCACCAGAAAGAACACTGATTATATGTCTTTTCCTTTCTCTTCCACTGGGAGCAGTCTTATAATTCATTGTCAGACATAACTCTGTTATGAATTACTGGATTGCTAAAGGTTTCTCAGAACAGGACTGGCATTCCAGAAAAGAATCTAACCCCCTCTTCAAATACAAGAGTACAGAGGATCTTCACTGCCCTGGAGATAGAAAATCTAAATAGTGTAGTACCTCTTGAACACAGTTCATAGGAATAGTAATAAATTTGCACTCACAATGTAGTCTCTTGTGCTTTGCCTTTAAGGGATTGTGCCTGTAAAGAGTTGTGTGCAGCAGTATTCCCAGATAAATGGTACTTTGAAAATAGAAAATACTAAAATAGTGTAGTTTATTCAAACACACTTTTAATAGAAATGGAAAAGCACTCACATAGATACAGTGATTTGTGGTAAACGCTCCAGTTCGTTTCAACCTGCTGGGGGCTTCCTCAGGGAGTAGAATACATTAAACGTATTATCAAACATACTTAGAGGCCTTTAGGTGGCCGGAAGTGATATCAAGAATAAAGGGGACTGTTCATTTGGATAGAATCACCTAAACCATCCCCACCTCGCAACTAAGCCCCAAAATAGACAAAAAAAAAAAACAACACAAAGAGGAAGATAGATTAACAACCTAAAGTGTCTTTTTTAAAAAAAAAATCTCCAAAGAGAATGTTTAAAACAAGGGCCCCCACAACAACAGGGACTAAAAAGAAAAAAATTAGAAACAGAGGAAGAAGAGGAAGGGGAGGCACAGGATCCAAAAAGGAGACGACAACAACGGGGACCTCCCAGGTATATTTAACCTAAGTAAAGTCATTTTCCAAATCTCAACTGTCAGTACTTGGAAAAGGGTTGAAATTTGCCTCTGACCACTGGGAAGACCCATTTAATGTATTTATTTATGTTAATAAATTTTGTAGAAAACTGATCCTTAAAAGACATTTTTCCTTAGAAACGAACAATCGAGAATAATAATAAATAAAAATTTCAAAAATGTGGGACATTCCTTCATCTGTACCGATCTGAAATCTCCATCTCATTTGTTCCCTTTAAAATCAATGGGGAAAATACAACTCACACAATATACACAGAGACAGACACAGAACTATGCGTAAGAATACCATAGATGTATAAATAAGAAAAATGAATATAAAGGAAAATACTGTTTAATCACCAATGTTAACAATACTATTGTATTACAGTTGTTACATTTGTTTGCAATTTTTTTAAAGCAACATTTACTCCAATAAAATTTCAAATAATAATTAAAAAAAAAAAAAAAATCAATGGGGAAACATATTGAAGGCTTCAAGCAAGCAGTAATTAATGATCTTTATCATTTAAACTTCTGAAAACCACTGCCTAAAAAGAACCTTACCACAAAAGAACGCCAGGCACTAAAAGAACTACAGAGAAACGAGTAAGTAATAATTAAGCCGGCAGATAAGGGTGGGGGTGCAGTCATTCTAAATACAGACAATAATATTAATGAAGAATGTACAAAAAAATCTCCAGCACTCCCAAAATTAAAATCAGCGATGTTTATTTTGACATAGTAAAACAGGATTAAAGTCATCCAAAATCGTTTAAAAACATCAATAGCACCTTCTAACGCATTTCGCGCCGTTAGCGTAAGCGCTACTGCTTACTTCCTTACATACTTACTACATACTTCCAGGACTGGTCTACCCTCCTTGGCACCCCATTGGATTTCACAGACTTTTGACTGTTTACTGCGGATTGTGGGGATTGAGCGGTCCCAAAAATTGTTGCTTAATAATATTAATGAAGCAACAAGAATTTTAAATGACACTATTATGTATTTAAAACAAATTTTTAAGTGTGATAAACAGAGCAAAAATTTTTTTTTCAGATAAATGTGCAAAATGTTTATAATGATATCTCAAAAAAATCCAAAGAAAAAAGTCCAATCTAGAAATCCGTTCCAAGTGCAAGCTTCTTCAAAAGTGATGAACACCAAAATCCCAAAAAATGATAAAACAGTGAAGGTAATGACCTAGGGAAGAAGTGCATCTTCCCTAGGTCATTACCTTCATTGTTTTGTGATATGTATTTAAAACTACTAAAAGGCCCAACAGAAGACTTTAAGAAAGAACTATTCAAATTACTAGAAAGAGGAAAACAGAGGGGTATCCTGAGTGAGGAGGAATTTAAAGCTAACAAAAATGAAACGCCAAGGATAGCAAGTTTTTACTATCTACCAAAAAATTCACAAAAATCTTGATAAACCCCCAGGACATCCCATTACTTCATGGATAATTTCTCTGACTAGTAGTTTATCGGAGTACATAGATTACTTATACTATACTACTACTACTACTACTACGTGAAAACTATGGAATCGTATCAAAAAGATACAAATGATGTGTTAAAGGTCCTTGGAAATTTAGAATGAAAGACTAGCTATTGCTGGGGAACTGTGGATGTGAGTTTATTATACACAAATATAAACCATAAGGGAGGCCTTGAAGCTGTTAAGGATGTTTATTGAAAGATGAATGCATGAAGATGGATCAGAAGGAATTTATTTTGGAAAGTATTGAATTTATATACTTATACTCACAACTACTTTTTATTTGATGAAACCTTTTTACAAATGTGCAGTACAGCTATGGGGACAAAATTTGCAGCCAGTTATGCCAATCTCATCATGGAGTTTTGGGAGACCAGAAAAGTCCTTAACAATAAACCGTCCAAATTAATTATTTGGAAATTATATATAGACAATATCATTATTGTTTAGGATGGAAATGAACAATCCCTTAGGAGTTTTGTGACTTCCCCAAATATGGTGGATGAAAAGATCCAGCTGGTACTGGAGACAAACAAGGAGAGAATCACCTTTGTGGACCTTGAATTATGTAAAAAAAAAAAGTGGATTGAAATAATTAGACCACGCCACACATTTCAGTTTTTTAATTTTTTAAAGAAGTTTAAAATAACCAATGCATTTCATTCCACTTCGCAGTTGTGCCCCACTTGTTGATTCTTCAGCAAAAAATTAACATTTTATATCTTTATGTTTGAAGCTTGAAATGTGGCAAAAGGTAGAAAAGTTCAAGGGGGCCGAATACTTTCATAAGGCACTGTATATTATGCTATATCTCTCTTGAACTCTATGTCAATTATTAATGATAACGGGACACTGTAATAGTAAATATGCAACTTGAATTACTAACCAGCACTTTCACAATTAAAAAAAAAAAAAAAAAAAGTTGATTTGTGCAATTGCTTTACTAGACAAATAAGGCAACATTTTTTAAACCATCATTGAAGAGCTGGTTAGTTATTCAAAATTATATATATATACTGTATATAGTAGTACACACAAAAACATTACGTACTCAATATTACATGCTAAAGTGTTGTTTAAAGCTACTGATATATTTACATGTTAAAAGGGTAAACATTGTTAAAGAAATTAGATCCTCTTTACAGCCTGAGCAATTAATAAAACAAGAAAACAATTGTTTAAAAGATAGAACACAATCTCTGGTGTAACAAAGGTAATTGGAGCATTTACTAGCGGTGTCACATTGATATATTACCGTGTATCACAGGTCACAAATCTGTAGCCATACATTATCAAATTCAAAAGAGCAATATTTAATTCTGTCCAGTATTTAAACAACTCAAGGTACAAGGAAAAATTGATTTTTTTTTTTTTATTAATGAAAAGATTTTTGAAAGTGAAGCAGATGTTTCAGTTAGCAATGGGTCAAATAACGAGAATGACAAGGTTAGATGTCACTGCAAGGACCTATTGATGCAATTCATTACGAAGAGAGCATGCTAGAATGATCACAGGCTTAAGCAATATAATCATGGGCCTCTCAGAAATAAGCTTCCTTGCTTTGTTTAAAAGAAGGCAGGTTGTGTTAAAGATCTTCTTGTGATGTTCACTGGAGTAAACAAGAAAGTTCTTTAACAGTCAGTGAGGCCCTGGGCAGCTAGATGGTTAGGGTCCAATGTTCCTCCAATTACAAATCTAAAAATATTCTTCAATAGCAAGGGACTATTGCTGGCCCCCTACCAGTCCTCGGGCCCTATGCAGGAGCCTAGAGTGCCTCGTTGTATTTTTCTGCATGCAACAAAATGCTTAGTATACTATTGCAATATAGTATTATATTGCAGTTGTACCACAAAGGGATACAGGCACAAGTGTTTATGCATTGTAACCAGCATCCATATTTTTACAAGACAGCCACGTGGTTATATGGAAATTTTATAGGGAGCAGAGCTATGTAACAATAGGCAAAATGTAGCCCTAGTTTTAAATAAGTAATATAAGAATTCTTAGCACTACTGTTTGATACAGATCAGTATGTGAATTCTTTGAAAAAGTACCAAGTACTAGCAACAGCCACTCCTGGACCTGGCATTAGCCATTATTAACTACGGGGCAGGCGCGAATCTGAATTAAAAACTATCCTGGTCAAATAGCACTGAAATTCAGTGACATTTTCAATTGTTAAAGAAACAGTTGACTATTTGTCAACAAATCTACACTAAGACCATGCAACATATACTAAATACATGGAATGTAATTAAAGGATCAGTAACCACTAAAAAAACAACAAAAAACAAACACATAACTAATGAAAGTTGCAATTTGATTTAGCATTATAAATTATTTGATTGGGGAAAAAAAGCTGATTATATGAAGCTGAAGGGACACTACACTATTATGCATCAAAAGATCCATGGAAAACATTGGGACCAGACAGATGGGGGTTTGTTTACTTGAAAGAAAATAAAATCAGGAATTCAAAATGAAATGTTATCATTTCTACCAGTAATATGTAGAAATATCTACCATGCCAGTCCTTTTCTTCTTTTACTGGTAATTAAAATAACAGTGGAGTTTCAATTGTGCATCATACAGTGAATCCTCAATGTTTTTCATTCTTTTAAGAGGTACAAGTATGGGAGATCCTCTACTGCAGGGAATTTCTTGAAAAGTCTGTATCACAAAGATCAATCTTTAGTACTAGAATTTAACAAATCAGATGAGCCACCCATTTCCTTCTGGGAGTATACAGGCATTTGTGTACATAAAAGAAGAAGAAAAAAAGTCAGCTGCTTGTTTAGCAATAAAGACTATTTGTAGGACTTAGAAGATGACGCACAGCTCCACAAAGCAGAAAGTTTGTTGCCAGTGTCCACATCATGGCACTTTCTCAGGGTACAAGCTATGGCAAGTATGCACGAGGTTAAAAAATGAATTTCACATCAGTAGATATCGCTGTCAAAAACAGTCCTGCTTCTGAATGCAATGATTTCTTGTCTTGCTTTATTCTGTTCTCATCACACCTCAAGTTTAAGATGTGTCATAAGGTATCATAGGCAACAAGTACAGAAAACAGTCAGAACTTAAACACTACACTTCATTTACTAGGCTAATTTAGGTTAACTTATTACCTTTAATCTAGCTACTTTTAAAATACACATGATGCATGGAAGAATCACATTGCAGTATTTTATAACAACCAGGTTGCATGTAGTAATATGCAGCATACAATTTTGTATAAATTAGAGGACAGTAATAAAATTAATAAACACAAACATGTGGAAAAGCATGGCAGTTTTTTAAATGCAGTGCTTGTAAAAGTGTTAACATTAAAGCTGAATTCATGAATGTTTTCTGTTTTTTTATTACTGATTGCAGTCATGTTGCATGTGTTGGTTAAACAGCTTTCACCCAGTCCTATTGTTTTCTATGGAGATACAGATATATAAATATATTTCTTTTAAAGCTGCCAAGATCAGGGCACTAACAAAATAATCATCTCTCTGCCTCCCTCCAGGATGTCCAAAATGATTTCCCAAAAAATGTTTTTGTTTTTTTTACTTACCGTATATACTCGTGTATAAGTCTAGGACAGTTTTTGGGCCAACAATTATGAAATTTGATATGACCCATGGATAAGTAGAGAGTAAAACTTGGGGGTTTTGTTAGCATAACATATTAAAGAATTGTTGTAAAAATACAAGATAGCAATAAGATTTTATTTATTTCTGTCAGCTACAGTTTAGTGTGTGTTCTCCTTTAAGAGGCAGTCCCTGCTGATTGCATGTGCTTTGTTTGCTCCGGTCTGGCCCCAGTCCCTTTGCTGATGTGAGAGTCTGCAATAGGTGGATGCTGTTAACAGGCTTGCCCAACTAACCCCCGGTGAGTTTAGTGTGAGTGTGAGTGAGTGAGAGTGTGTGTGTGCTGTAATTACTTACAAATTCGGGTCAGTGCCTCTGCTGCTGTGTGTTTGTGTCTGAGCTCCAAGCAGCTCCCTCTAGCCTGCTGTTGATAGTTTTTTTATTTTTGCTCTCAAACCTAACCTCACTTGTGTACAAGTCAACTGTACTATTTTAAATGACTTTTTTAACTATAGACGGTACTATAACCACTGCCTCACCCATATAAATCTAATATTTAAGTATGAAATGTAAAGGCACTGGTATTCCTGGCCAAAATCCCATAAAAAGAAAATAAGCAACTGGGAAGAAACTATTGTGCATTAGAGGTATAGATAATTAAGATCAGAACTCTAGAATAGACTATTTTCAATTCTCAGACTTTATTTTAATTAACAAAATATAAACATTCAAAAAGAAAAACAAACAACATTGACATCTTCCATATTGTCACTTGACAGTTATAAATATTACTCTAAAATACAATCTGTCCCTATGTGATTCTATGTAAACATCAACTAAGCAGCGTACCTGGTTTCCAATCTGACTTTCTTTTAACTATTGTGTAAGTGCGCTCCTTATAAATATTAGTAAAACATAAAACAAGTGCCAAGCTTCCTATTGCTTTATGGGAGGATCAGAGACACTTTGGATTTTTGCATGGTCCATTTAAACATCCAGAAAGTCCCAGAAGTAGCATTTGTATATAACACACATTCACTCTGCTCAGTCTTTCTACCCTTTAGAAAGTAAAATAAATATGTTCAAAATAGCTTTAAAACCTGAATAAAATGTATTTTTACTCACACACCATACAAGAGGTCCATAAAGGTGAACTAATCCTTTGAAGAGTGTAAAGAAAATGTAATACTATGTTTATATCCCCCATGCTACATTAGTTGCAGGCTTTTAATATGGCACTACATTCTTTCACCAGAAAAGCTTTAGCCAATGTGGTTTATGAGGGCCAACTTTCTAGAGAAACTGCCATTCATGCGCCTGTTAAAATTAAGCTGCCATAAGCAAACAGAGGCAAAAAAATGCAAAAATCATTCTGTTTCCATGGGACATTCTTCATTTTCATTGGCTGTGATGTCAGAAGGTTCATTTTTAAGTTCCTCTGCTAATGGTTTGTCTTTATCAATATCATCAGGTGCTTCTTCCCACTGTTGATCACTGCAAGCAGAATCCTCTTGTATGGCTTGATCTTTATCCTGATCAGGTAAGATCTCTTCTTCTACAGGCTCTACAGACAGAATGTGAAACACATTACAACTGGCTCAGTGATTATTGTGAAGTTTGAATTTATTCAAGGCAGGGGTTGCTCAAGCAGAAATTAAATACAATATATTAAGAGACAAATAAACAGTCCAACAGTTATGTGCCTGCTTCCTCTGCAGCAGCTTGGACATTCATTCTCAAAAGGAAGGAATAGTTAAAGAGTGACAGCTAGTGGGGCTAAGCAATGCTGGTAGCGGACTTAGGCATGGGTTTAAAACTTATGCGGGTTAAGTTGCCCTTTAATCTTTGTCACATGCTAATTTGTATAATTCAGGGAGGGCTTTGTAGTATGAGGGTTTATAAATCTATACACTCACTGTCATTGTTTGTTTGATAAGCAGAATAACACCCCAAAACACTGCATCATGTATACTGACCACTATGGTTCATTAAAACAGGTTAAGCACCATTTTGTGTTTTCTCATTCATTTCTATCTTTCCACTTTCACAGATCTTAAAGACATCACTTTACTACTTTTTATAGGCACAAGGTGATCATGAAAAATGAAAGTCTCTGAGCACTAACCATCTGAACAAGCAGAAAATATGTTAACTGTTTTAAACACGATCAACTTAACGGTTATCAATATAGCATACATTTTGGAAAACACTGCTTTAGGCTATGGTGTAACAATTTCATTTCACAGATTATCATCAAATAGATGGATCAGAATTTCACGAGCACCTGCTGCTGACCGGATTTTACAATCTGTCTGTTCAATCAGATGAACTATAGTTCAGTCACTTTACAAGTCATTGTTAGACTGCACATGGAATATTGTGTACATTTGTGGGCACCAGAGAGTCAGCAAGGAGATCTCTCCCATGATCTATTTATACTAAGAACTGAGTAAACATATTGGTCCATCCTATATATCTAGAGCAGGGGGTAGGCAAACTGCGGCACCCGAGCCACATGCGGCTCTTCGGCTGCCTTGTTGTGGCTCTGAGCGCATCTCCCTCGCCCATGACCTCTGAACCTTCTTCTGATAGGACATTGGCAGATCATGTGAACGGGAGCACGCACTCCTCAAATTTGCAGCTCCATAAACAAAATTCCCAAGTGTAGGAGGGGGTGAAATGGATCCCTCCTGTGCAAAGTTTGCTGACCCCTGAACTAGAGAAAAGAAGGTTTCTGCACCAACATAGAAGGATTTCTTTACTGTAAGAACAGTGATGCTACGGAAAAAAAAAAAAGTTCAATAGGGACCAGGAATGCCTTTGAGTGTAGTAATACTATTAGTACTAGATTACAGAAGGTGGGTTTCTTGATCTAGGGAATTATTCTGATTGTCATATTTGGAACCTGGAAGGATTTTTACCATAAGAAGAGGGATAAATGGATTCTGTCTTGTGGGTTTTTAGCCTTCTTCTGGATTAATATTACAGGATAATAGGGTGAATTGCAGGGATTTGATCTGCTTTTGGCCTTAAAATCTATGTTACATTGTGCTTTGCTTTAAAATGGATTATGAGGCTTTAAATAAAAACCATGGTGCATGCCAGATGGAGTAATAGTTACCTTTAAAAACCAGAAAAGGATGTCCAGCAATTATGGTATGTAGATAGCCATTGTCATTTCCATTTAATGCCTTAAAATCCTCTCATAATAAGCAGTGCAAATGTAATAATACAGAGACCCTACCATTGTAGTATTAACGAAGAAATTAAAATGCATAAAAAAATCTACATGCTGCATAGCTAATGCTTACTCTGCCTCAGACAAAAGAACAGCCTGCAGGGGAAACAGGAGTACGTCAGTGTGTGTATCTTTATAATAAACGTCAGCATGTGACAAAGGTAACCAACATTGGCAAATAGCTTTAAAATTAAAGCATAAGCAAACACCTGCTGCCAAGCTAATACAACTAGACAACACTTTGGTGGGAATGTTTACAGAAAAAAAAAAAGTTTATTGCAGGAATAGGCAATAACAAAAATTCACAAAATCTATTTTCTACCCACTTACACCAACAAGAGTTTTTTCCACTTCACTTGGGGGGATACAAACACACACAAACTTGGAACCGACAATGAGCAATATAAAGTATAAAAGTGACTAACACAGGGCAGATAGTAACTGGACATGTGGAAGGGAAACCTCCAAGCATTTGGGAACACCATAAACTGCTGCACAGATGGCATTAAAGGGATGCAAACACACACCACAACAATCAGCAACACTGCAGTTACTTGCCCATGGGAGAAACAGAGAAAACATTTACAACATAATCTAGCTTATCTGGTGATACCTGAGCACCAGTAGTAGCATCATACTGACTGAGGAACGCAAATGAATTTGGAAAAACAGCATCATCATCACCAGGAAAGATGAAATCTCCAATATGTAACAAAAAAAAAAGCAAACTTCTGTGAAAGGACACAATGACTGGTGTAGTTTTGTTTTCATCAAATAAAAATTATGTATACATTTGTCATGCAGCCACTAAACAAAGTCCCTGTGATAGAAAGACAAAGGGGGAGGGGGAAGGGGTAACATCCCCTTACATATTTATATATAACTGTCCAGAGGGCACAACGTGCTGTTTACTGTATTTAAAAGCAGCCTATGTTTCATTGGTCAATAAACACAAAATGAAATTCACATTTGTTTAGGACATGCAATCTATTCCTACATCATTTTGTGTGTTCTGGTCCTCAGTCTGCCCCAATCAGGCATGCATGCTCATTGTCACAGTTTCCAGTATAGTTTCAAATGAGAGAATACTTTTATTACAAAACAATAAAAAGTTTTTTTAAAGTAGACATATGTCTCACATAGAGCAAAAATGACCCAAGTTTTAGGTAATATGGTAGGTTAAAAAAAATAAGCAGCTGTCCCTTGGCTTAATATAACCTCATGACTATGCAAATGGAAGGCAATACGGAATCTGGGTGGGTAAGTTTTCATAAACACTGCATATCATTGCCCGATCAACACTGGAAAATTTTATTCCATCTATTTGCAATATACTTATTCCCTTAATTTCTTTTGATTCTAATTAAGCAGACCAGTCAATGCAAATTTATTTGCCAAAGTAGACAGAAGTCTCAAGGAATTTCTCTAGGAAATAGCAAGAGAAGCACATGGGTTGAAAGGAGTTTTAGCAGGTCTCACTACTGTAGGATAGCAGTATGAGACTTGTTTTACACACACAGAAAGCTACACTTGTTTTCAATAAATCAATATATACATTTTATGACAACAAATCAGAGTCACCTATGCTGCATCGTAAATAGCATGGACAAATGTGGGACAAAGAAAAAAATAAATTGGAGAACAGTAAAGTTATTACGTTTTTTCTTAGCACAGAAAAACAGTCAGTAATTAATCTAAGATGGCGCCAGCACTCAACTTAAAGGTGTAAACACAAACTTACAGAAAAACTTACTGAATCACAGTACTAACTTCCGGGCGACGGTACAAAAGAAAAAAAACAGTTACAAAGTCCATGGGTTTAGACCTCTTTCACACAAGCGAATTTTGTGCAAGTCTGCCAGATCTACTCAGCCCATTTAACTGCTTGCATGGAAAAACACTGCGCTATTTATGTAAATCACACTTGCGCATTCACATGCAATACAAAGCTTGCCATTAAATTAATCTGTATTATACTGCAACTGTGCATCCTCAGTCACCCCTAAAGAGTCAAAGGAACTAGATGACAATAGGATGTGTATGTGGTGTAGCCACATCCAGCAGAAGTTCTGAAAAGCAAATGGCGAGAAACAAACCAAGTGACCAACAACAAGTGTTTAAACTTTATTTCATCCTATAAAGCTGATTGTTAAGCATCAATCTAGTTAAAAAGACCAAGTAAGAGTCAACCATTTTAACCGTAAATCAACCTTTTAAAGGAGGAATATTAAAAAAAAAAAAAAAAAAAATAGTTCTATTGAGATTAGCATGGCATTTAACTATAGAAGAATGTTTGCAGAAGTGCACTCCAATTTACTTCTTTAAAGGTTGTGCAATATTCTTGGATGCTAGGCCAAACATCACCATGTGGGTAGATATTTTGTTTAAAAGAATATGCACACATGATATGCAGATACAGGTGTATAACCTTGTTTATTAGACCATGAGTGCAAGGTACAGGTGCAATGTTTTGGGAGGCATAACCATCCCTTGCCCTTTTACACACAAAAGTAACCAAATAATGCAGGAGCCTATTATGTGCATATGGCACTAGAAGGATTGGGGCAGAGAATGGCCCCGTCACATTAGGTGTAAAAGTAAGACTATGCCCTCCACTGCCCTGTACAGGGGCATGTTTGAAACTTATATTCCAAGACCAGTTTATCATAGAATTAAGAGAAATAGGGTTTTCCAACACAGAAAGCATGCCAGAGGTAGAGAAGAAGCCTATCCAAATGCAACTAGAGACTCTTACATGCCACAAAATAGTAAATGATAAAATAAGTCTTTATTCTAATGTGCACAAACCATAATGGTATAAAGAAGCCCTACCAGTGTGACTGCATAAAGCCCAAAGGAAAATGGGGCCCACTTAGAAATACATTAAACAAGGCTTTAAGCTTGCACAAGACCTCACTGCTGACTGACTTAAAGTCCTATACAGTAACTAGTTAATCATTACACTATATTCTGTTAATTAAAACAGTTTGTCTTTACACTGGCGGCCCATAATAAAACCTTTGAAGATCCTCTGGGTTATTATTTCCTGTAATGAAATTAAGGTGTACAAAGTCTGACAAGCATAGCTTTCTGGGAAAAGGAAGTTCAAATTCTCACAAAGCATTCCAAGATTTATTTTCTAGGGTAAGCGGTTGCTCTAGAAGGCACAGCCTCTACTGTACAATATGTGATGCTGGCAGATCATGTCCTGGTCCATAATGGCATACACAAAAAAAAAAAAAGTTTAAATTTATCTACTTTTAATTAACATTAAACTTAAATACGCTTGACTGGATGCCACCACTCTTGTTAAAAGGTTAGGTTTCTGTGACACAGCAGGTGTGTCAGCCTTATTTACAGTGTGTTCACAATGTATACTTGAGGGAATGCTGGTTAAAAGATGTCTGAGACAAACTAACATGCTACAACATATAGGTAATATTAGCAGGTCAGAAAAACCTAATGACAAGGATCAGATTTTTAAATAGCTGCAGTTTCTGGAGGTATGAATTACACAATTCATGTCCACATAACCAAGAATGTTCCTTATACATTCAAAGCAGCAAAGCTACAGCCTTAAAGAAGAACTAATTCACCCTAACCATGACTAAAAAGTACAGGATCTTACAGCCTAAACATTTATAATAAAGCAGCAAACCAGTACCTTTGTGTTCATGAATCCAGACATCATCCCACAGTGTTTGGTTGGAGAATGTCACATGGTACAATAAACTGAATATCAAAGAGGCATACACTGCATGCTGGTTTTCTCACATGTACGGTAAGGAGCCAGCGCACAGAAAAGCAGCTTTTTCAGAAAGGGTAGAGCAAAGGCTACCATGTACTTTTGAAATAATGCATGCAGGAGGAGCAGAAACAATCAAGTAGGTAGGTTGAAAGTGAAAGACTGGATTTACTTTGTTGCTGGCATGTAAGCTAAATCATGGGTTCCCCCAACTGCTGGTCTGCGGGCCCGTTAGTACCAAGCCCCATGGTGGCAATGCGCACACAGGAAGCATCACCAAGCAGCACAACAAAAAGTTGAAACTATGTGCTGACCCAGTGTCTACATGAGCTAGAAGTCTAGGTCTACCACTAAAATTATTGTAAAATCAATTGTTGTAGTTTAGGAGTCTTTTCTCTGGAGAAAGTAGCAATGAGCAAAACGAAATGGTTACATTAATCTTTCCTGCGGTAATTCATGGTAATTCTATTTCCAGTATGGAAAAATTAATATACAGTAACACTGTCAAATAGATCCATGTGAAAGATGACATAACTTCGCTTCAATATGCTTATTTTTGATGAATCTGCTACAATATGCCACTGGTACAATTCATCTGACAACGTGCAGAAAACACCATTCAATACATTGTTTTCATAAATATGTACAAGTGACTTCAGTATGCATTAGGAAAATTGTTGTGTAGTGCAGAGAATTCACTCCAGAAGGAAAAATTTGCTTTTTGTTAAACATGTCCTTTAGCCTTTAGGTCAGGACATTGGTCCTCTTTACACAATTACTAATGATCAGCATGGTGGACAAGAAAGGAGCTATATACTGGCATTTCCAGATACAACTATACAGAACTGCAGGGTAATATGAAGGCAAGGCTGGTACAGATGATATACTTGAATGGAAACATAAAGGAGTAAATGGCGTTTTATAAAGTATTGACCCCTCCTCCAACCCTTAAAACAGCACAGAAAGTAATAAGATTGGGTGTCCTTTAAGTGTAACGTGAATGAAAGGAAGGGGAAATGCCAACTACCTTTTCCAGAAAAGCACAAGAATGAGCTGGAACTGCAAAAGGGAGAAGTAAAACTACACATTTCTCCAAAATGGTAGTATTTCCTTGGAACAATACATTACAAATTAAGATATATTTTTTTTTATCCAAGTTTTATTATTGCTGGTTATTGTGCTACTTAAACCTCATCATTCTGGAAACATCCAAGAATTGTTCAGCCTTTGATGTCATTGCTCATCTGTACCTGAAGTTTGATTTTCCAGTTGTTCTGCTGCAGCCAGCTGCACAGAGCTTTCGGAATTACTCTGCTGACTTCTGTCAAAATTTAGTTCCTGAAGCCGCGGGGCCTGTGGGCGTGTCTTTCTAGCAGGATTCAAGAAATAACAGTAGGCACATCGAAAAGCTGCATGTAGAAAAAAACATGATTACATAAGAAAAGAATACAACTGGGGGTAGGGATTATTTACAGATCGGTATTAAATATGGAGATTTAATGGTGCAGCACCTTCAGAAATCTCATGTGAATGAATCAAACCTGCTATAATAGCTTTATAAACTCCCAGGTGGGTCTGGAAGAACAATTTACACATCCTTACTTGTAATTACACAAATAATAGCATTAAAGGAGTACTAATTGCTCATTCACTTCTGGGATGATTCTTAAAGGGGTGGGACACATGCTGGTAAGAACAAGTGCAGTAGCAGACTTCTGATGAAAAACTGCTACTGTGCTTGGTCTATTTGCCAAGACACACTGGAACAGAAGAGGATCACAGCGCTTGTCAATAGCAAGAGACACTGGTATGTTACAGAGAGCAGAAGGCAGCACTGGAGTATATAAGCTTTACCAGCAAGCATTTTCACCCTCCCCTCTTAAGAAACACCCCTGGAATGAACAAGCCTTTAATACTCCTTTAAACTAGCCACTTGCGTAGAATGCCATTTCCCAGAGCCAGACTGTTGCAAAAGAATACCAGGAATGTCATCCTACATGCACCCCTTTCCATTTTTGTTTAGCAAAATAAGTATATTCTTCAAAAATTGTAGTATTCATCTTTCAGTAGTATTCACTTTTCTTTATAAATGACAGGTGCAATGGTTGGGGCAACAGATCAGTATTAGGGGAAGCAACAATGCACAGTATCTCGGAGGGGAGGGTCAGAGGGTTTGTTATAGAAAAAGAAGGGTTAATTTATATTAAAACAATTAGTTTTAGGGAGTAAATTGGTTACTTACCAACATATTCAAATTCCTCTTTAAGGGCCATTCCATTGTGGGAAAAGCACTGCTGACATATCAGGGCATATCTATGACAAATATAAATGCACGTTATTCAGAGCCAGATTTTTTATAAGTTAACATTTAATGCCCACTTACATTTATCACTCATCTACAAAGCTTAAGACTACTTCAACTGAAGGAGGCTCACTGTATATCCAACCCAGTACAACCATTACAAACAACCAGTTATATAAGTGAGAGCAGGACTTGGAGTCTTACTAGGAGAACTTTGCAATTAGACCAACTGAACATTCTAATCAGTGTTGGCCAAAAACTCTGAAATAGATAGTATCAGTAATTACATATTTAGAAAAAAAAAAAAAACACAACATTTTAAATTACAACAATTCAGTTGTTAACAATGATATATCCGTTAGTAGTTAGTTGCCATTTTACAGATATTAAGAGTGAAAGTATGTTTCTGCTTCCTCATGGTTTGCTTCTTCTGAATGCCAGGGTCTGTGGACACAATGTGTACATCATGGCAGTCACACAGATGACCACAGTTTGTTAAGAGACAAATCTGTACATGCATGGCAGTAAGTCAGTATATGCTACTTAAATTAACAGAAAATAGAAAAAAAGAAAAACAATTATCAGCCTGTCCCTTGTTACAGGATTGTCAAAATGCAAGTAGCGAATCAGACCAAAGGGGCATTCACAACAGAACAATTCCATTTAAAACAGCAATAAGGTAAATAAACATAGGTAGGTGTTTTGTATGGCAATAAAACGTTGTAAAGTTGGTTCATCAATTAAGATAACCCTAAAAAAAAAAATCTTATTAAACCACCAACATGTAGAAACAAGTTTACCCTGGGTACATAAAAAAAAAACATCGAATCCCTCAAGCATTTTAAAAGCAATTAAAAAACATTGCATTTTAAATACAAGATTATATTTCATCCATTCTCAATTTTAATGATTATGAAATTAATAGCTGCTTCAGCAGGACATTTGCAACTTTATTTAATGGATCTAGAAAAGCTATTATAAAAATTAATGATCCTTGAAATGTTATATGACATAGAACTTGTGGTTTCCATGTTTAACTCTAGTCAATTTTAATAAAACAGCTTGTAAAGACTTTCAATCTTACTTAGCGTGTGTGTATGTGTGCATGTGTGTATGTGTGCACATGTGTGTGGTAGCATGATGCCTCTAAGAAGGTTTCAAAGTTTGTTTGTTTTTTTTTTGTTGTTTTTTTTTAAATGAAAGCAATTAAACTTTACAGATGATATGTTTAAAAGCAAACACACCTCCAAGTCCAAATAAAAGTGGAACTGATCTACTCAAAACATTTTCTGTTCCAACAGTACTGCTGACCTGGCAAACTGGACTTTTGCAAATGCTTTATATATATTTATAATAAATACCAAAAAAAATCTCTTCTCTGCCATAACAATGGATCATACCGTTGGTTTCTTAAAGAATAACTAGAGCTATAAATGCTATATAGATTGTGACCAGAATCGGTACACTGACTGTACTGAGGCACAATCCACTTTCATCTCATGATCCTATGCTTAGGACCGTGATATGAACATCTCCCCCTTAGCAGCCTACTTCATCCGTGTGACGTATATCGTCACAAAGTACCCAGCGCCCCCCCTGCAGAAATAAGCCAAAAGCACATGTGCAGATAGAGCACAATACTACATTAGCAATACAGAATTTAAAGTTATATTTCTTCTTTAATCATATCAGCTTCCTGCTCTAAGAATTGTAATTACATTTAATGGACACCCTACTACTAAAATAATAAGTAGCAGCTATGAATAAAGTCTGGCTCAAACCCTCAGCCTAAAATCAACTGAAAGTAATGCATTTATACAAAAAAAAAATTGTACTTTTAACCGTAGTTTGAGCAATTTTATATCTTAATGACAATTTTTTTTTCTCTCTAAAGCAAGTCTAACTACATGTAGAACATATAAGGAAATTGAACGGGTGAAACTATTTAATGAGGTTTAGTAAGATAGTACCCAATCACAAACTGGTTTTCAATATTTTAACACATGGATGCTAACTGCTGATTGGTTGCTGTGGATTGCTAAAACTCAGTAAAATGATTCCCATGCACTGACCTGATAGTGCTGAAGTGTTAATGCACACAAATAAGAAACGCAGTATACATATAGGTCTGCAAGTTATGACTGGGAATATTTCTGTGGGATAAAAAAAAAATAGGACACTTAAGTTAATTACACTGCAGAGGGGTTTACCTGTTTTGTGGACCATCACCAACTAAGTACTCAATAACTCTATCAACAGCACTTCTTTCCCGAGGAAGAACTGGTCTTGCCAACGGTGGACCCGGAGGGTGGAGAGCTAGGAAATAAACAGAAGCATGATCTACTGCAGTGTCTATGCAACAAGGCAGATCCAATAACTGCATTGACATAAACCTGGAAGCCCATAATTGAGGTTTTTCAGCATCTGTATAGTTTAAGACAAGTATCAATGTGCGAAATGTTTACTTTCATATTCCTAACTGCTGGAGAACAGTGAATGCCAAGTGTGTTTTTGCTGCTTTGGTTTACTTGAACGAGGCAATCTTTTACCTCTTTTGTAATATACCCAATTACAATATAATGACAAAGTTCTTAATTTTAAAATGGCCTAGTTTTTCAGAATGGACCATCTCTAATCCAAACAAGACCTCAAGCTAATGTGCTACAAATTCCAGCATCCATGTTGAGAGATGGATTCCAAGCATATGAAGCAACATTAGCTACAAAAGTGAAAAAAAAAAAGCTGAAATGATTTGTAATGTTTTTTTTTTTTTCTTAGCCCAATTTTTAAAAAGATGGCAGTAACTGGGTTTCTAAGGCAGTTCTCAAATACCTATCGTCTCGAGTTTCACAAAAAAAAAAGAATAGGACAGAGCGGGGATTGATTTACTAAACATAAAAAATGGCTACAACCAGCAAAGAGGAAAAACAAAAGACAAGAATTCAACAATAACATTTTTACAAGTATATAATAGCTTTCATGTTGATGGGATTCTCTCTTTCTGGTGTTATTACTACTACTTTAAGAAGGTGTCTATTTAAGTTGTATCACCAGAATCACCATGTGGACTTCTGAGACTGACAAATGGAACCAATGTCCTGAGCAAACATCAATGTAATAGACAAGTTGCAAATGGACCTGGTGTAAAATCATGTTCCGTCATGTTGTAGACCCATTTGTTATGGGGCCAAGCAATTTCTGAAGGCAGCCCTGTGCGTCACTGTTCAAGCATAGCACCTTTAAAAGTATAGGCATAAAACAGAATGAAGTGTCTAAGAGTCACTTCCATTATGCCAAAAGAGATGAACATTTAATCAATATATTTCCCAATGGCATTTGGTTTAGAATTATTAGCTCGTTTGACGGAGATATAATTATTTTAATCAATTCCCCACATTTCTTCCCTACTTGGCATTAGAGAAATGAGATAAGATAACCCCCACCGTGGCAGCCCCGATAGTACTATTAGTATAGAGATTTAGATTTTAAAATCAGGACACAACATATACAAATGGTATTTAGTTAAAAAGCACACCAGGATTAAATAGCACTATATACCACACAGAACTATGCTGGAGGATAGACAAAAATTCTTTGAATTGGTTTCAGAGATATTTATGAAGAAGTCTTTCCTCTTTAAATGCAGCTAATTGCCTCTTGGATTCATGGGCTTTTCCAGCCATGCATCTTATAATTCATGCTGTTATAGACAACAGTAATTAATATAAACATCAAAAGCAATCATCGTAGGACGACTGGTCATTTTTTTGCAGGCTTGGCATACTCTCAACTACCTGCTGGTTATTAATTTTCCAACATATGGGAACACAGTGGTTAGGAGCAATAAAATTGCTTTTTCCCACCCACAAAAATTACATGTATAGTGTTTTTACTTAAGACAGACATAATTAATTTTCAGCAGTATTCTTCAGATTTTTAAAGAGAATTTTATATTTTTTTTTCAGGGAAAAAAACCACATCTACATGAATTTATTTTAATAGCTAATATGAGGTAATATCCTGCACCAGGACTTACATGAATGTCTCAGAGCACCCTGCTGTTGTATGGTCTTCTATGCATTGTAACACCACCTCCACAGCATAAAATAGATTCACTTCTTACATAAACAATAGTTACAGAATATTTTAGTGGTTCCTGAAAATCAGCACAATTGGAATTAGTTTCTAGACTAGCATCTGCTATTCGGTAAATTGCCACAGTAGCTTCCCAGCTGCCGATATCACAGCAAGCAGTCAGGCAAACAAAGGCGTTTAATGGCTTACCCCTTAAATAAATAGTCTTTAATGGAGGGAAAAAGTGTAATGACAAAAAAAGCTGGAAAATAACTACCATGCTGTGTATCCAGTCCCAAAAACACCTACAAAACCCTATAGCTTAGCATCTTTTATATACTAAATTAAATAGAACACACAGCATGCTATAATTCAAAAGAAAAGCAAGACTGAAATATTTTCATCATGTCATTTATTTCTATTAATTGGATTAAAATATTTGAATATTACTATAAAAAGGGGGGAACTGTGGTGGCTAAAAGGAGTTCAGTGTAATGGGCTTTCTATTTTATGAGAAACATGCGAGTGTACAGATCCTTCACTCCCATGGGAAGTTATTTTTTCCCAGTCTGTACCTTCCCCACTAGCAGGAAGGAGATTACAGTAGTGATGCACTATGGGTGCAGAAGCATTGATGGCACCGTGGCTTTATGTGATCCTAAATGCGCGCCAAAAACAAAAAACAGGAGAAAATACATACCATAAAATGGCCAATGCAAAGCACAGACCCACATACAGGGACTAAAACATGGACAAATAAGGGAACATGGGGTACAGACAATTGTCATGACTTTATATAAGAAAAGGGACAGGTTCATATTTGCCATGGGAGATATTTGATTTATCGAACCAATTCATTCAAACTTGCCATTCACTGACTGCTGTATGAGGCCAATTCTACAGGGTAACAGTATCTACACAAGCAAACACCAATGACAACGAGCAATCAACAATTAGCAGGAATTCAAACAAGAAAACAGAAATCTGAAAATAAATACAAAACACTGCTCGGACAAAGCAAAATGTAGGTATGGGGAAGTATCTTGATGTTAGATGCCACATCCCAATTAAACAGGGAACTAGATTATATTCTGCAGCAAGAGTGCAAACTATGAAAATACACAAATAAACTTCAGGCAGCTCAAAATAGATACTGCACAAAAACAACAAAATTACTTCCAATTCTAAAGAGAAGCTGCTGCAAGAAAACCGGCACGTGATCAAGGACGAGCAACAGAAATTCCCTAGCTTTTAAGATATCATCCTCCCTGCTTCACAAGACACTGTAAGGGAGAAGTATAAAAATGATCCCTTCAAATGCCACATGTAGGAAAAATCAAAGCAAGACATGAAAGAGATCACATACTTCCAAATCAGACTAAAAATGTAATCTAACCACGGTTATTGCAATGAAGAACTCTGATCATTCCAGTACAAGAAATGAGTTCCCTCTGACATCTTGTTTAAAGGGCAAGTAAACCCTATTTATAAAGATAGCCCCACTAAAGTATTATAAAGAAAAAAAACAATTACTAAAATCCTGACTCACCTCTTCATTCTGCAGAAATAATTATCCCTCAGTAACGTTTCACTGCTTCAGCTTGACTTCCCTGATAGTATGAAGCCATGCTAGGGGTGTGCGATATGTATCGTTCACGATAATATCGCACACAGTGATTATCCGATATTG
>WMED01000706.1:0-32081 GCA_019650415.1 Pipa parva
TCAGTCTTCTCTACACATGCGCAATACTGTCAGTCTTCTCTACACATGCGCAATACTGTCCTCTTCTTTACACATGCACAATACTGTCAGTTTTCTCTACACATGCGCAATACTGTCAGTCTTCTCTACGCATGTGCAATACTGTCAGTCTTCTCGACACATGCGCAATACTGTCAGTCTTCTCTACACATGCGCAATACTGTCAGTCTTCTCGACACATGTATAATTGTATAATTACTGAATACACATTGGACTAACAATGGCAAAATCATTTTTGTTGCCTTTGACAAAATCAGCCCTGATACATCTGTAAAAGATTAAACCAAAGTACATTTAATCAATTTCTATAGAAAAGATTAGAATTGTTAGAAACTAATTATATGATCACTGGACAAAAATATTTTTCTTAACTTTTTTACAAAAGGTTTTAATACAGGACAAACATTACATAAATGTTCCTAATATCCAGTATTAGCACCATAAAACACATAGAGCTAATTTAATACACTTTATTCTGTATCTATTCACTTATTTCTTGATCAGGTTGGAACCTCACCATCTACAATACATTCCTGGACTGTTTCCTGTTTTTCACTCCTGCGGTATCAATAACGAAAAAACAAAGTAACGTTTGTGCAGATTGTCCTTTTAAGTGCAAATCAGCTTTGTGCCTCTGTATCAAACATATTGCAGTCTCTTCTGATTATACAAACAAACCATGTACGGCGTTTGAGCTTAAAAAAAAGAAAAGGACAGTCTGTCTGCAGCCATTAGCGGTTCTGGAGCTCTGGGTAGATGTGCCAATCTAAAACATTTCATGCTGTCTCTTGGTTTGAAGGCCAAGTAAAATAGTAGAAAAAAAAAATTAAGATGTTTGCACGACATAGTTGTAATAGAAAATATTAGAACATAATAGATGCACTAACAGATTTAGATTTATTTATCAACGCATGCTGTTGGAAATATGTCTTGTATTGTTATAATTAAATAAAAGGAGCTCATATGAAATAATACTCATAGTAAACCTTATGCCACTTACAAGGTTTATCCTGTTGCTAATTACCCCACACAACCATGGGGAGCTGACACCTTCTTCCTTCACTATTAACAACAAAGAATAAAGAGAGTTATTTAAAGTAGCAGGTACCTAGTGTTCACTTACTTTCCATGAGGCACTTTGTAGCAACTTAAAAAAACATGCCAAAATTTCTGTGAACAAGAAAGCACAAAAAAGGCACCACTAAGTGCCAAATCATACAAATAATGATGAATATGAAAAAGACCAAAAGATACCAAAGGTGGGTGTGTAGAAAAAAGTGATATACACCAAATAAAAGTGAACCACACCTGAGTACAAATGAGAGTACTGGAGGCTCACCAGATTTAAATGGAGAATCAGCAAGTAATCAAAAGTGAAATTGCTTTAACAGGAACTCTGGCCTGGTCCTCAAAGCGCAACGTGTGTAGAGCAGATGGAAAGCGAAACCTTCATAGTGTAATCTGCTTTATTGAAAATGTGAATTAAAAATTATACACAGGGTACTCACAAAAGCACAAATGGTTAATCATGTTCAGAGTCCACCATTAGGCTGAGTCCAGTGTTAAAACGTGCTGAGACAATGGATAAAGCACTTGTAAGACCAAATGGCAAGGACAGAAGGGCGCTGGGGTCTCCCCTCTACGCGTTTCGGCAAAAACGCCTTCTTCAGGAGTAAATCTGGGAGTGCAGGAGCGTTTGTTAAAAAAACAAACAAAAAAAAAAAAATGCATTAGACCAGCGATTCTCAACTTGGGGAACTCGACTCCACTGGGGGTCGAATGACGATTTGCCAGGGCTCGCCTGAGACCACTGGAAATTGTTGCGGAAACTGCCAATTTTTAAAAGTTGCGACTACAACAACATTCCCATAGTAAAGTCATGAGTGCAACAATTTTCTCTCATTGTACCACTGTGACAATTTTAAAGTTGCGACTGTGACAATATTTTTTCAAGTCGTGACTGTACTAAAGGGTTGCGGCAATAAAAGGTTGAGAACCACTGTGTTAGATGGAATATAAAAGTGTTCCTCCAGCAGAGCAATGTCTACAAATCAATGGGCAGTTACCTGCTATTCCTTCTTAGCTTCAATTAAGAATTACCTGCAAATTGCTTCTACTGAATCTCATATCCCCACCAGCCATTAAGAAGTTCCTAAGCTTTGATGGTATCCGTAGACTCTCATATTCCTGAGTCAGGTTTTCAAACATATGCTTCTTTAGCTCTAAGTTTTAATATGGTTAGTGCAGTGCATCCTGTTATAGTTCCCCTGTTCCAACTCCCACGGTGTTTCTTCCCATAGTTACAGTTCAGCAGTTCCAGTTACTCTCTGTCTCCTGGCTCTGTGTTACAGTCAGGGGTTAACCAGTTTTTATCTTAATATACAGTATATTTAATGCTATAGGTAGCCTCTAATTCCCAGTACTCTCAGCAAACGTTCATTGCAACAGTGACCAGTTACATTTTATGTTCCCTGTCCCAGTTACTCACTTCTTGCATATTGATGTGGAAAACAGTGGTGATATTCACAGAGATGGGTGCCAGAGATTCTTTATATAACAAGGAAAGGTTTATTTTTCAATATTCTACATGCACACAAATAGCCCTGTATTACTCACTCTGGTTTACAAACAGTTAATGTGAGTGGTAAGTAGCATTGTGGTGTGGTGTAAAACATGGGTGCCAGGGACTTTAGTGTTAAAATGCGATAACAACGTTTATTAACTTAACACACACAGAACATAATATGGTAGCAGAAACAGTGTAATATATGAAGGCACAAATACATCTTCAATTGTTATATTCAACAAATAGCTGCCCCTATTGGATTGCCAACCCAGGGTGTAACAATCAATACAGGAATTGTGGCTCTTTAAGGTGCACTGTATCTTTAAAGGAATCCTTAGATGCACTGGCTCTTTACTGTAGCACTGGCTCTGGTCACTATGACTGGATCCTTATGCAGTAGGACATGGGGGCTGGATTCCCCTACTCAGGAGTATATATGGGCGCTGGCCCTTTTAGCATAATATATGGGCTTATGGCTCTATTGGAACAAGCTGAGCTGCCTGCAGGCTTAGAAGCCATCAGTTAAAGAGAGGGGCACATCGGGAGAGGAACTGAATACTCCAGATGTGATCCCTTATCTACAGTCAGAGCGCCACAGTGCTCGGACAGGTAGGGGGCCTGAAGGGGATCCCTACACTAGCTACAGTAGTCACTAGAGGCTGTCTCTTCATCTGTCTATACTGTTTCAGGCCTCCCTGGATTGCAGAGTACAGATCCTCCCACCTCACCATGTGTTGCAGGTCTGAGCCACTATTTCTTGTTCTGAAAAAAGACTAGCCGTCTGGTGATGTCATTCTTGAGGGCAACCCCCTGATTGGATGAAGGATTCCTGCTTACTTTAAGACAAGCCCAAAATATTAAAACACCGGAAAGGGTGGGGGATAGTGATAGGGCTGATTCTCAGGGCTCATAGGAAATACTGTATATAGGATAGGGCCCATAAGAGATATAATTTGTCAAATACACATAAAGCTCAATACATATCAAGTAGTATTTTGTTAAAAAGGGATGATCTTCCAACCATATTTAGCTCACACACTGACTTTACCCTGTCAGCAGATAAGGGATTCGCCACATCAATTTAACATTAAACTAGCTGTAAAATAAGCTGAGTAGTTTATCCTTTTAACTGAAAATACGTAATAAATAAGTGCTGTAATAAATCACTTTTTGCGTTGTACAATGCAATTCTGTTGTGTCCTCAACTGGTGTTGGAAGACTCATCATCTCTTTCAACCTAAGTACCTGAAAATCCACATTTAGCAAGGTTAATTATAAACCTTTTCAGATAGATGAAAAAGACTAGGATGCAGCAGCTATTGTATTGCAAATAGTAGTAGTATTAGATATTTATAGCAGTAGTAGTGGTAGAGCTGCTATGCATTTATTTTATTTCAATGGTCCATTCAGTGGCTATTATTTAGCGAAAGAGTAATAATTAAAGTAGCGCAGTAAGAAACATTCAAAAAAATTTTTAAGAAGGGGTAATAAATAATACAATACATTTTTTTTTTCATCCCATTAAATTCAGTGTTGGACTGGCAACGAAGACACCGGTTAATCTTCCAATGGGCCCAGGGGTTTATTCATCAAAGTGTTATAAGCTGTTGAATTAGTCTCAAATTTGCCGCATCGCAGAAACCACTGAATATCCGAATATGGGGAAGTGGTGAATTAATACAAAATCACAAGTTTATACAACAATTTGACTTTTATAAATAAGCCCCCCAAACTTCAGTGGGCCCTCCTGGATTTTAAAACTGTACCACTATGGCATATTCTCTTAAGGTGATGTAAAGTGGGAGGAGTTTGGAGACAAATTAGAGGTTGATTTAAAAAAAAAATTATAATTTGGACTAAGAACTGAAATGAAGATAATCTTTTAATTAGTGGGCCCCTGATCTCTTGTTTCCCGGTGCACCCCAGCTGTGTATTCCATCGCTGATTAAAATAGTGTCAGGAAGCCCTCTTGTCAGTCAGGCCACGTCCCTGGTTGGAGATGAACTGATATCATTTTACATGAGAAATGTTGGTTGTATGAAAGGAGGAAAATGTGCATAATATTTTCCCCATAAAAGGATTGGTAGTGGGGCCTCTGGTTAAGTCTACCTTGGGAAATCTACAAATGATAGTAATACTAGTCTATGCTACCAGAAATCCAGAAGCAATTCCTTACTCCAGTGTCGGGCTGGCCCACCAGAACACAGTGAAAATTTCTGGTGGGCTCATTCCCCTGTGGGGCATCCTGTAGTTTTACACTATGTCATTATGACATATTCCCGTGGGTAATGTAAGGGAGGTGGGAGCTTGGCAACAAAAAAGAGGAATGATACAATTAAATTATAAAAATTAAAAAGGGGAATGAAGAGACAAGAAAAAAAAATTTGCTGAGTGGGTCCCTGACCATGTGTTTCCTGGTGGACCAGAGAACTCCAGACTTTAATCTGTCACTCATGCAAACACATGAGGTCAAAGTACTGAGAGCACTGTTGGACTGAAGTGCTGGGGACCATCCGGACATAACAGATCTGGGGCCCATTAGTAAATCGATTTTCCATTTGTCTCTTAATTTCGGCCTCCAGTCCCTATTATCTTCTTGTAGCCTGCCTCTTTTCTTTCTCTAGACCCTTACCTGCTTTACACTACTCAGGAATATGCCATGATGGTTAATTTTAAGAGCTTTATTGACTTAAGGATGAATTCACCTCTCTGCAATTCTAATCATCTCCAAAATAGTCACAAAATCATTTCTGCTTTTTGATGAAGCTGTGGATAAATTTGTCAAACAAGCAAACGGCTACAGACACAGTCGCATGCATAGTGTGGCATAGTCAGTCGAATAGAAGTAGGAAGAAGTCATGCAAATTAATGTGAATTCTTCCAGTGATGTGCAGTGATATCATCTTCACTATATGCCACTAACTGTATATAAGAGAATAATACATCTGTTTTTATGTTTCCACAACACCTTGTCAAATTTACGACTGTGACTGATACTGTCGCTTGCTGAATATGAAAAGTACCTGTGCACACGCATGCAAAATAATGTGAAGAGTTCTGTAAATCCGAGACTATCATTGTCGCTGAAATTAGATGCGTATTTTCCACATTACAGAGTTTGATCAATATGCAAACAGGGGAAAGTGTCGATCAAATGTGAATTCATAGCTATACCCGACTGTTCAGCCTTTAGACAATAAGGCCCTAAATCTGCAGGAGGGCTTACTAAGATGCTTGCACATCCTGCTCAGCCAGATTGACAGTCTGACGCTCTAAAACATGGCTTCAAACCAAGAACTGTTATGTCAGTATATTAAAGCTCAAGGAGATAATAAATAAATAATAGTTCAGGTAGGTTTTTTTTTTTTTGCATTTATAACACCATTTTCTTGTATCTGCTTTCTGAAATAACACAATTTCCCAGCACAGTGTAGAACGCTATGTAGATAATTAAATATTTTCCTGTTTCCATTCTTTTTAATGTCCAGCCATTGATCAAATTTAGCGAGCTCGCATGACCTCATACATTTTTAGTATAAAAATCTAGCAAAGCCATAGAAATGAAATCCTTCTCTACTGATAAACATTTATTTTACCATGTGTTAAATAAATTGGATTTTCTCTCGGGAGTGTTAATAATTGTTTAGTTCCGGTTATTGTTTGTTTGTTTGTTTGTTTTAGTTACATTCTATTGGTACCTCAACAAAATATCTTGTAGAGCAATGCATTTTTACATTCACAATCTGGAATTTTCAGCAAACATAACAGTTGATAATCTAACTGAATTCCCAAACAAGGAAGGGCAGTGCATGGATATAAGTGCTTCTACCATATAATTGTACTGACATTGAGGTCATATCTGACAGTTTGACTAGCTTATAAACATACTGGAGGGGCTGCCTGAAGCAAAATCTACTTGAAATAGCTTCTACTGAAGTTAATTTTGCTACTATGAAGGATAAAGTATATTATAAAAATTGCAGTTTTATTAATTTTAGAAGTTCTATATGTATGAAATAGTGATTTGTACTAGTGTTTTTCAACCCTTTATCACTTTGGTTTTCTTTTGCTAGAGAGAGTATGGTCTTAAATTAATGGATATTGTGGGTGATTAATTCATCAGGCATATCAAATCTGCATCTCTGCCCACAGACAGATGCAAATTCGCTACTTCTTACCCATTAAACAACAGACTCCCTTGGCAAAGGAATGGACGGTCATGGACACTATTCAACTCCTAGTCATACGCAGAGTCAGTTGAACATTAGCAGATGAGTAATGATACAAATTTTGCCCAAGCAAAGTAGTATCATTTTTCCATGATTCCTATGAATTCCTGTTAAAGGAGAAAATGTCGCTATAACGATCTTTCTTTCAATAATGTCAAACTACAGTTAATAAGTAGGATTGATTATAAGGAAGGACATTGACACATTTTGGGCACCGCTATTATCACTTTACTAAGCCTAATTACAACAATGTATGAGACAGTATTTCTAGGTCATGTTGTCACTTAGTTGCTATATTTTCTTTGTCATTTGAGGTTACAGACACCTGGCAAAGTCAAATTGACACATTTGCCACTTAGAAACACTCTGGCGCAAGGTAAAGAGGCCAAAGTTGCATGCATGCCCACGCAAAGTGATGCAAAGAGGCGGGTAAGTGTGCAACTGTTGTAAGAAGTCCAATTGGAAGCAAATTCACCACATCACAGAGTCAGCTGAATACGTGAAATTGGAGAGTAAAGGGAGGTGGCGAATGGATGCGTCTGTTCATAATATGTTGAATAATTCCCTGTTAGAAACAATTTTTAAATTCATGAAGACAATGGAAACATGAAGGATTAATTTGCAGAAGGCAATACTGGTAAGATTTTATGGTGGAAATAGTGATGATGGTGCAGTATGTTACAGTATGTTACAGTAATCAATATCTCCCTAAATATGCATAAAATGTGTATCATAAACAATTAATAAAAAACTGTGTGGGGCAAGTTTTTGTTGTGTTATTCATGGGATTTATGTTCAACAACATTAGTATACTATAGACCATTGGTGCTCAATAATTTATTATATTCACTCAAAACTCTACGGGGTATGTTCACAAACTGGTGCTGTTACAAATAGCAGCCTCTAGTTTCATTACTCTAACTGCAGTAATCTAAGCTAATTACTGACTGGTTGACCTGGAGTTTATAGCTATACTACAATAAACACTCCTAACTTATCAGATAGAAGAATAACAGAAATTACAAAAAATATACATACTGTGGGGAATAAGTCAGGCATAGAACTTCGACTAGTGAGAGGAGTAGGAGGTGAAAATACATAATTTCACAGTGAACGTCACGCTAGCAATCACAGAGTGTGGGGTCTAAGACACACCCGGTTTTCACCCAGAGCCTCAGCAAGGAGGTTAGGACTTCGCAGCAGTGCTATGCCCAGGTCGCGGCATCTGGGCTTGCTCTTCTCAGATGGAGTAGTAGGCAGGTGACTAATAGCATGGTCAGGCGAGTGTCAGGGCTGGTGGCAGATAGGAGAGTAGAATAAACAGGATAAAAGGTCTTGGGAAGGCAGAGGTCATACACGGAAAAGCAGTATCAAGACAAAACACACACAGGAACATCCAGAGAGTCTTATAATCGGGTGCAAGAGTGAGCATCTGGCGAGCTTAAATAAGTGCTCTGGCAGGAGAGCGTCAGTGACACAATTCCATGACCGCGATTGCATGCGTTGCCACATTGAATAGGCATTAAAAGAGATGCAGGAACATGCCACCCACGACTAGTAGGAGCGCAAGATGGTGACCGCGCCAGATTCCGACGCCAGACCATAGAGGAGGTGAGCAAGTGAGCATCATTCCTAACAAAGTCCAAATGACTAGGGACTAAGGCACCCAAGATTAGTATGAGAACACCATTTATATGCACCAGGGTTTAGGTTATTCACAATTTATGTACATTTTATATCTTAACATACTCACAACTCCAGCATGGCAGGACTATAGTACAATAAGACAAGGGGTAGCTGTTTTGGGAATCAAAAGGTGGTTTCTCTTTGGAGCAGAATCAGGTAGAATAAAGTTCTCCAGGCTCATCCCTAGCTGAACATACTAAAGGAACCCTGATTAAGTGCTGAATATCCACCTAAACTCTCAAGAGGCAAGCCCTTCATTCACTACTGGTGGGTATTTTACACCTCTGGGCTAACAGAGTCTTGTGACTCTACCACACCTATAAACAGCTCAAATCACTAGTCAGCTAGGGACTTCCTCAAGTCTTTATCGACTCTACCCCTTTATAAGACGCATCACCTGGTTTTCTTTAGAATAGGACCATCCCTTTGCCTTTCAGGGCTAGAAGAGGACAGAAAGTGACAAACTCTCTAACACCTTCTTTTATACATTAGGTCACCTGACCTGTATGACTTATACTTTAGATGCCTACTGGTATAGTTTATACTTTTAACAATGTGGACCCATGAGGAAACCTCTTCAAGTTGCCAGCAAATACCAATAAAATTACTTCATTATAATATCAGTTCTTTCAAGAACTGATTAAGACAAATAGCCTCTCCATTTAGTCATCTTAACAACTAAGTAGATACTTAAGATACTATGTAGGCTGTTATTTTATAATACCTCCAAGAGCCATTTAAACATGCAGTAGAATATTGTTTTTTTACCTGTAAAAGTTTGGAATGAAGAAGCAGAATAACAGATAACAAGTGAGTAGAACTTCGAGTGTAGTAGAATTAGAAAAGTAGGTCATACTTAATTAGATGCTCTGTGCAGCAAAATTTCACCCTTGATCACTGTTGCACACAGTCAGGAAGAAATTATCTCTCACATTCAAGTTCAGTCATTTTGAAGCAATGAACTAAAATAGATCCTTGCCCACATACTAGCTAAACATTCATCCCTGGCTAGCAGCTTTTCTAGTTGAGGAACAAAATTTTACTTTCATAGACAAAGCCACCAGTTTAAAGTGTTTGAAGAATAACATAGCCCTATATTTTTCACTCAAAGTCTAATAAGCCCAAATCCCTTTGTTAAACAAGCATGGAAAACATGTCAAGTTTTGTAGATCTGCAAAGTAAACTCATATTTCAATTCTCTAACACAAATCACAAATTTGCAGTTTTGAAAAGGTTATTTGTTACCTAAAAAGAAAGCGCACAAACAAAGCACCTCATAGTGCCCTATCACTGTGATTAAATTAATAAAGATTAAAGGCCACAAGCCAAAACATACAAGAAAATCCATGATAAATTTGTATCTTTAAAAAACAACAAAGCAGAAACTCCCAAAATTTGATCTGAATCACCACATTTTAAAAGGGCGAAATTTAACTTAAATCACAATCAAGCAGGGATCTGATTGGAGAAGCTATAATGTCAATCATTTAGCCCAGCCCAACCCGACATGGGAAAGAAAAGTCAGGCTGACAGGGAAGATAACAGAGAGAAACGCTGTAAAAAGGTACATTTTTAAAAAAATACATTCTGTATATACAAAAATGTTTATTTCATTAGTAGGACCTAAAGTAGTATTAGATTTGAGGTGATTGGCGCATTTTAAGCTTTCAAGCAATATACAGATGGGAATATTTTTAAAAGTTGATAAAATGTGACTATAGTCCATCAATAAGAAAAAAGCTTTAATTAGCCTGAAATATCTATATCACCAATATCTATACTGTATTTATAAAGTCCCTTAGGACATTTTTTAATCACCAAAAAGGGATTTACTTAGTTTATGGTGGTCAAAACCCATTATTCTTTACGTAGGTGGTCCTGCTGCCTTTCTTTAGTCAGATTAGTTTCCTCAACGTAAAAGATTGGCAATGTTGATATTGATGGAAAACATAAATAAGAAAGAAAGAAACTCTCATTTAAGTGCACACACAAAAATAGTTTTATTAAATGACAAACTGATATAAGTGCCAAACAGACAGAAACCAAAAAGGGGTTAAAAACATCTAAAACACCATCAAGAGATCAGCAGTAGGAAGAGTCGCCGAAAACCACCCAATTTTCCAATCTGAAGTGGTGAAGTCAAACAGGTGAATTTGGAGAACTTCACCTAGTCGCATTTGCACCTTCACTCCATTCCTCTGCTTAGTCAATAGTAGAAATACCTATGTACACACACAAAGAGTGATGTGAAGAACTCCATGAGATAGCAACTATTGTAGTCACCCAAAGTGCTTGCATATTATCCAGGTCACAGAGTTTGCTCAATAACAAAACATGGGGAATGGAGAACAGATGCAAATTCGTGACTATTTGGACTTTTCAGAATGTGGTCCTTAAATGTTCCTTTGATCACTAGAGTTGATTAATCTACAGTACAGAAAAGACTGACATGGGGCTTATTCATGAAAGCACAAATTTGACTGCTAAAGTGTATTGGAGTCGCTACAGTCTGATAGTCATAAATTACAATGACTTGGTTATTACTACAAATAAGTCGCTACTCCTTATTCATTATGTGGTGGATTCCCTTAGCAAAGAAGCAAACAACATCAGACACTGTTTCTTGCATAGTGCAGTGTCGTGAATTGGACAGTAGTAGTCAACCCCCTAATATACCACTTTGATCTGGTGAAATAAAACTGGTGAATTCAACACAATAAACCTTTTCAAATTTGCTAATTTGACAGACTCCGATGCTTGATGAATAGGTAAATTACCAATGCAACTGCACACAAAGTGGTGAGAAGTGCTCAGTATGTCCGTGACCAGGGCCGGCTCTCCCATTAGGCCACATAGGCAGATACTAGGGACACCGGGTGCACAGGGGGGCGCTTGCGTGCATTTGTTTTTTTTTACTAGCGATGGAGGTGAATGGGAGGTGTCACGAGGCGGAGGGCAGCGCAGGACAGGGAGGTGCCAGGTGGGGGGTTTCCTAGGGCACCAATAGGGCCATAGCCGCTACTGTCCGTGACTCTCGTAAGTATCCAAATCAGTTGCAATTTCACCACATCACAGAGTTTGCTGAATACCCAAACATGAAGAAGTGGTGAATGAATGTAAATTTGGCCCTTTCTCAACTGTTTGTACTTTCATGAATAAGCCTCTGAAAAAGAGAGAGAGATACAGGAACTCGACAGAAATATTAGTAATGAAAAAGAATTGGACATTAAAAATGTATAAAAAGCCTGTTGTTGTCAGGGAAAGTGACTCCTGGCAACTAAAAATCATAAATCAGAAATTAAAAATTTAAGACTAGCTACAAATTGTTTTCAAATACCGCCTTCTGGAACATAATACAAAATGCATTTTAAGGTAAATGTTCCCTTTAAAAGCATTTCCTATACAGTTTAATGAATCTATAAATTATGCTCCAGCACTAAAAGTTTATGATAAAAGCTGAGCTTTGGCTTGCTAGATCTCATCTTAACTCTTCTCTCTCTCTCTTAAATTACCGTTATCCACAGAAGGTATGTAAATGAATCCAAATGAGTGACAGCCAGAGAAAATGATAGAGTACTTAGTCATGCAAAACGCCCTACAATGTTAGAAAATCCCCTGAAGGATTCACACAATACTGCTGAATTTACATGAAAAATATATTAATGCCTAAAGATTCCAACATGCGCTTGGCCCAAAATATCTGATGGAAGACTAAAACTCAATGCAAAGTGTTAAAAGGCTTGTCCCTCGATTGAACCGTATTTAATTCATAAATCCCTTTCTAAATTCCCTTTCTTATAATAATCATTATAGCATTTTTCATATTATTGTTATTTTCTTTTATTATGATATTAAAAAGTCATTAAATACATGATTTTCATGTGACATTTTAAGGGGCTTATTCATGAAAGTCGCAACAGTCACTTCTGAATTCACATTTATTCGCTACTTCCCAGTCTTTGATTATTCATCAAACTCCGCAATATGGCAATTTTGCAACCAATTCGGGAGTCCTGGACTTGTGAAACTTTTCCCATCTTTGCATGGGTGCACACAGGTAATTCACCTTTTCACCTAGTCTGTCGCAGTAGACAGTTTGGCTTTTTGTTCCACATTCACCAGTTTTACTTCATGCAACTTTTTTCATGAAAAAAAATTCATTACAATTGTAAAAATGCCGGAAGCCAGCCACTCTGTGATGTACACCTGCAAAATTTTCTATTCAAAATGTCTTTTAGTCTAATCCTAGCTTAAGAGAGAAAGATTCAGTAAGAACCCAGCTATAAATTGAAAAGAAACGAAATTAGCAAATAATATATGTATGTATATTTGTATGTATGTATATTTTTATTTATAAAGCACCACAAGGTTACACAGCGCTGTACAATCTAGTAATAATACAGACAATAAAACCGACAAGGGTAAAGTGCGGAACAAAGATCAAGTGAAGTAAATTACAAGCATATAATCAAGAAAATACATCACTCCAAGAGCCAGGCCATGATTGAAACAAGAGGATGGAGGTCCCGGCCCCATAGAGCTTACAATCTAAGTAGGAGGAAGACTTACATAAACATATAGGAGGGTAACAAGTGCAGTATCATAAAGTGACAGTTCATTTGGCTATAGGAGCCAATTTAATAAGAAAATGAATATATATAATATAATATAGATTTTTGAATACATAATTGCAGAAATATTAATATAGACATGAAAAACAGTGCTAGTGCTCCAAGAGGTAAGATTTGAATTTAGATTTGAAGATATTGAGGGATTGCTCTTGGTGGAGGTAGAGGGATATAGAATTCCAAAGATAATGGCCAGCAACAGGGAAGGGTTTAAGATGAGAGCAGGCAGTCTTGGTGAGGGGTTCCTGAAAGAGGTTGCCTTGCTAGGCACATACATGCAAGCAAGGGAAGATATGTAGGGAGGGGCAACAGAGTGAAGCAATTTAAATGTCAAAAGTATACTGCAGAAAGCATAACTGATAAAAGCTAATAGCATCCACCCCACTATTAAGCTCACTAGTGAATATAGCCAGACCTCCCTAAACTTTCTTGATGTGAAATTAAAAATTGTAAATGAAAACATTATTACAGATACAGTATGTGTCTTAGAAACACAGACAAATATAACATTTTACACGAGGAGAGCTTCTTTAACCCTGATATCCTTAGCACAATCCCTTTGGGACAATTTTTAAGCGCAATACGTATAGCCTCCTCTGATGAATTATTTGAGAATGCTTCTAAGAAATTATCACAAAGATTATTTGACTGAGACTATAAAAAAGAAACACTAAATCAAGCCTATAATTTTGCCAAAAATAAGCCTGGAGCAGACCTCTTATAGTATGTGGTTAAACCTGAAAAAAATAATTTTCTACCTTTTGTATCCAAATTCAGTTCAAGATCAAAATCTATTGAAAATATTGTTAGAAATACTGGCCAATCCTACAACAAGATATGGAATATGGGAAGATATTTAAGGATCTGCCTTATTCAGCTACCAGAGAGGTAGAATTATCAGTGATGTGCTTCATTCAAGTGAGATAAATGACCCAAAGAGAAGTGGGATGAGGTTCAAGGACCCAAAAGAAGAGGAGCACTTTCCCCTACCCTGACTGTATTTGCTGTCAAGAGGGAATAATATACACCACCCTATGCAAGGCAATGAGTTACAGATAAGGGATTACGCCACATATAATACACCTATTAGCAATTATACCAATATAATATACTGACTTGGCAGTTAAAGGCCATACAGGGATAGTTGATCCTAATGGGGCACTTATGTTAAAATAACTGACACCACCACAAATGATTTGGTAGAAATCATTGGCCACAGCTTTTATTCATTTTATATCAACATGCAAAAACCATATTATGCCAATGGTTGCTACCGGCAACCAGCACAAATTACCACCACATCAAACCCAGGAGTCTCTGATTGTCAAATCAATCGACCAAAGCCGTAAGCCACTGGTCAATTAAAGGATCAACCATAATTATAGCTTTCACGTCAGTGCTAAAACTTTTCCGCCTTAAAAGCTGTGACAAGAAACAAATCTGATTGAAACAATGTTATAACTTTTTTTTTTCTTTACAGAACAATAAACCTTTTATACTCTGAATCTTCTGAAGGGCAGGTAGGATGGGCAAACTTTCTAACCACTTGCAGCCTGCCAAGTGAGTGCTATGGTGCTCTTTTATGTGTGTATATATATATATATATACTGTATATATATATGCCTTATGAGCCCCTAGGGGAATATTATATAGTTAACCCTGATAGGTTCCTAATTATTAAGTAGGCCCTCCTCTCATTACTTTACATACTTCTAACCTCCCTTATGCTTCTGTCTATCCCTGCAGCCATGGCCTTGCTTTTCCCATCCCCTTGCACCCAAAGGTGACAATTAGTGGGGCAGGAAAAAGTGAGGCATATTTTAAATGCCCTTGTGGTAAATGTTACGTAGGCCAAACTCATTAAGGAAAGAATTAAGGTGCATAAAAGACACACTAGGAATTATAAACCAAAAACAGCTAATGATTCTACAGTAGCAAGACATTTTTTAAGCTGTAAACACCATACAACTTTAGTTTTCACAACTAAAATGGTAGATCTTGGCAGTAGTATAACCCCCTACTAGAAGTGGGGACCTTAGAACTAGGCTACTACAGAGTAGTAAAATTTGGATCAGACAAATAGTTTAGAACCATATGGTCTGAATGATTATTGGTCCATTAAACCTTTCTTGTAATTTTGATTGTTGGTCATTCCAAGGTTGTAACCTATGTTTTATGTCCTTTACAGATAATCTATCATAGTGGACTGCCTAGTACATATTCTATACTATGAGTTACACTTACAGATATGTGGCTGTACTTAAAGTAAAACCAAAGGTAATACAAAATGTGTTCACTTAAATTATATATACAGTGTAATGAATAATATTGTTGCATTTCTGAATTGTGAAGTGTATTTTCAGCTTCACCCTATGATAGGCCTATTTTGGCAATACCTTGATTTCCTCTGGTGGACTATATATACTTTGAATTGAGGAGGCCCTAACCCATGGGGCAGTCCTTTACCTACACTCTGGACACTGATTGAAGGGGTCACCTCGTATCTTCATAATGTCTGTAAATTGACTGCACTGCACAGTTAATAAAGGGTTTGTTACCCAAAACAAGTAATGACTTTAAATAAATGGTGTAGCATTGTTATTAGATTCACTGAAGCTATCTACTATTCTATTCTTTATTCAGCAACAATAACAATAATTTAAATAAATATTGCATTAAAACTTTGTATTTTTTTGAGTATATGGTAGGCCCATGGGATCAGCTTCTCTTCTGAGAATAACAGTTCCCAGTCCAACACTGGATATTTCCATATGTGTCACTTTGCAATATGAACAAGCATGAAGTTATGCCTGACTTGCTCTACCCATATCCTAAAGCAGGGGTCCCCAAACTTTTTACACAGGGGGCCAGTTCACTATCCCCCAGACCACCGGAGGGCCGGACTATAAAAAAAAACTATGAAAATAACTATGCACACTGTGCTGCTTGCCTCACAACCCCCCTCCCATACTGTGCTGTTTAACCCCCTCCCTACTCCATATCCTCTGAAGGGGGGTGCTATCCTGGTGCTCGCCCCCCCCTTTCCTTATCCCTACCTCTTCCCCTGCTCGGCTCCATCTGCTGTAGAGATTAGTATTACAGCACTCCTCTCTCCCTCCCTGATCACGTGCAGTTACAACATTGTTGTGCGCTGGGGGAGGGAGTGAGGAGTGCTGTAACACTAATATTTACAGCAGACAAAGCTGGGCCAGGCACGAGGTAGGTAGGAGTAGGGGAAAGGAGGGGGGGAAAGCACCAAGATTGCACCCCCACAGCACCCTACCCCTAATCCTGGCCCTGGCGATGGGGGCCAGGTAAATGGCCTCAGGGTTTGGATGTGGCCCGCGGGCCATAGTTTGGGGACCCCTGTTTGAAAGCCTTCTCAGCATGGTGTGATTTTTACCAGAATGCTAACCAATGTCAATGAAACATAATCTTGGTTCCTCAGTGACTGAAAAAAAAAACTCAATCCCCTCACTGCACCCACAAACATACACACTGCATTTATTAGTATATGACTGGAAATACAACTTAATAAGCCCTTTCTTCCAATTTTGTTTTTATTAGTTTTTCTCGCAATAACAATGTAAATTTACATACAACTGTTTGTAATAAACTTAATACATTTTTTTCTGTGAGTATTCGTTATTTCAAATAAACCTTTCTTAAGCGTGATACCCAGATTATTAAAACAAACCAATGTGTTTTAGAACTTTCTGTTTTTGCTAACAATACCTAGCAAGACCGCTGGGCAAATCTAGTCCTAATAATAATCCAGAATCACATTTTTAAATATGCCGAATCTACATAATACTCTTAATCGGAGTATTACTTAACTACCCTGGAAACTGGAATAGTCCTAGAAGGTTACTATATATAATTTAAAATTATTCTATCTTTTATCTTCCAAACAAATTAATTATCTAATATTCACTTTGTGCCACCAATTGTCCTACTGTTCACAAATTAGGCTTATGTGAGAACCTGCCGGCTGGGAGGTTACTGCAGCCGCAGCTGTCAATTGGGAGTCTTAAAGTTGAGCCGCGGTTGCAGTAACATACCAGCTGGCTGGCACTGTACAAAAAAAAAATTAAAATGCTAGGGGCGCCCCCCTGGGCAGGCAGTGCCCCTAGCATTTGCCTACTCTGCCTAATGGCAGAGCCGGCACTGTGTTCTAGCAATAACTGATATGCTGAAAGCAGAAGATCTGCCAGCATGAACTGCAATATTATGAAGTAGAAAATCAGTATCTTTGGCTGTATTGCAGCTATCTTATAGAACTGTTGCTGCTATTGAATCCTCATTAATACAAACCGGATTCCAAAAAAGTTTTTGGAATCTGGTTTGTATGTTAATGAATCCTGACACATCATCTCATGTAGCTTTTGACTGGTTGGGTAAATTACATGGGCTTGAGCTGGGAATACAAATGAGGCATGCTGGTTTTTGCACATGCTCTGTAAGAAGTCAATGCCCAGGGCAACAACATTGGGTAGAGCTGATATGCTACATAGGCTGCCATGTACATCTAAAATAGTGTATGCAGATGAAGAATAAATAGTTAAGTAAATGGCTTAAAAGGGAAAACTTGTCTTTTAAATGTGTTACTGTCATTCATTTTGCACAATGCCCTTCTATGATCTTACCAGTGCCGGCTCTGCCATTAGGCAGAGTAGGCAAATGCTAGGGGCGCCCCCTGCCCAGGGGGGCGCTCCTAGCATTTTTTTTTACTACATTTACACCTACGCCTGCCCACACAAAGGTTTGTGTCGCGGGTGGGTGGGCGCCGGGGGAGGGGGTGGCACTGGATGGGGGCGCCAGGGAAGGGGGCCCCTAGGGCGCCAATAGAGCCAGAGCTGGCTCTGGATCTTACCATATATACTGTACAGTATATACAGTATATAACATTTTTCTTTTTGTGCTTTTTTTATCAAGTACCTTAGATTGCAAACAAGTTATATAAATATACTAATTACAGATGTTTAGCACCCGGAGAGACTCCTTCAAGTTCAAATGCATATGCCTTATGATATAATGTGTATTGAATGAAATTGTCAGAAATTGTGACTCATTCTGCTTAAAATAGTCTTGTAAAGTCATTTTCATTTTCTTCTTTAAACCTTCTCAGCCGAGTGTTTCACAGATTACAGTATGTGCACATTTACAGGAAAATAGCATATTCAGAAAGGATTTCCAACCCTAGTGAATTTGCAATGCTCAACTTGCTGAATTTCCATAGAAGTGTGAATTTTTAGACCTTTTCAGTGAACCCCAGCTGCAGAGGAAACTTCCATTGTTAAAAAAATAATATACAGTACATTGAACTTTACAAAACTACCCATTGCTACCAATGGTCTGTAACTAAATTGTAGCAATACACAAAAGAACTAGGGGTGAGTTCAATATAAGTGATATTGTATATATTTCTCAAAGTATATGTCATTTATATTGCAGTGTTTTACAACAAGTAAAGACTTTTGTTATACTCTTAAGGTTATGTAACCACAATTCTCTGCTTAATAACAGTGCAGCAAGAGTACAAATTAGTTATTCACAGTACTGCCGTGTCAATCCATCATTGCATTGGCATTCAGGATTCACATTAGGCACAGGGGAAAGACCCCCAATCTGACATTCATGTGATATCTCCTCGCTAAACTGAATTGAATCCTTTGTTCATACCCTCTTACTATGCCACTCTAATATTATGATACAATATAATAATATATAATGATACAATATAATTATCCTTGATATACAACATCTACCTTGCAAATACATTTATGAATTTAAGTTTGCTTTTAGGCTTTTTCCTTTTTTGAAGGACATCATGTAGCCTCAGACTGTATTTTCCAAATCTGTGTTACCTCTCTTGCTACCCTACCCTAGGTAACTGCAGGACAGACTGGATACTGCCTCCGGTGGGTATAGGCTGGTGGGGGAATTCACCATTGTGTGAAGTGAGCTCCGAATCCTTCGGCTCATTTCACACTGTCTGATATGCGCTCGCTGATGTCCTGCACACGGACATCAGCGAACGCTTTAAAGGGATTCCAGTCTCAGCGAGACCAAAAGAGTCGCCTCGCCGAGACTGGAGACTGGAATCCCTTTAAAGCATTCGCTGATGTCCGCTGTAGGGTTTCACTCAAAGGCTTTATCAGTCTTTTTGGTATGAACATACTGCAAACAGTGACTTTCTGAAAGGTTTGCCTTTATTTACACAAAATGAACTTAAATACAGCCTTTCTTGGCAAAAAAAAAACAGTTCAGGGTTTCAACACCAACTTATACCTTCCCCTCTCCAGGAATCACTCTCCTTTAGGACAGTAGCACCAAAAGAACCCCACCCACAGGCTTTCTCACCTGCCTTTTTAACACCGGTCTACTCTACAGCTGGAGCCAATCTTAAGAACGGGGCGGTACTCCAGCCATAGGAACAGAGTGTTGGGGAAACATATCTTCCCTCCCACAGCACACCTTTATATCCATTACACCGTGTGCAGGACATCAGCGAGCACATATCCGCCTATGCAAAGTGAGCCGAAGGATTCGGAGCTCACTTCGCACAATGGTGAATTCCCCTTGTATCTCTTAGGGACTGTCTATACATATTTCAAAATACTGTAGAGATAAAATCTAAATAAACAGTTGAAAAAATATTTTGTAACATCCATTATTCAAACTAAAAACTTTTTTTGTGTGTGTGTGTGGGGGGGGGGAAACAATTCCACACAACAATAACACTTAAGGGGGTAATTCAATAAGGTGCAAATTCGACTGTTGAATTCGCAAACAGCAGATTCGCATAGTAAATGTGCTACAATTTCCCCATTGTAAAGTTGCGACAATTGTTTAATGTTACAATTGCGACAATTTCCCCTTAATAAAGGTCGCGACTGCGACAATATTCTCATGACAAAGACGTGACTGCGACAGTAGCAGCCTATTGTGATTGTTTATATCTGGCGACTTTGCATCTATACACAACAATTCGGACTTTAGTGAATAACCCCCTCATAGTAGTTAGTGTTTTAGTATTACAGAATATAGTAATAAAATACAGACTTTCTGGGACTAATTGAAATTTTGTGTTACCAAACGCTTGAGAATCACTGGTTGTAGTTCCAAAAAAAAAACCCCAAACACTTCTTTTACATCTAGCAAAAGCTTTTTTCAAACGAGTCAAGATAGTATAATTTGGAATTTTTTAAGTATATAATAGGTGCCTTCTGAAACTGGAAATTACAATCTTAAAACTGTAAAAGTTGATTTAAAGCACCAGATGGTGGCAATGATCAGTTAGAGAATTCCCTTTCCACAGTCAGAATAACTATCCGAGTAAATTACATTTTTCTTATTTCTTTGCCTCCAAATAGGTTTACGATTGGGAATTTAAATCAGCAGGTGCGCTCTTTTTGCATACGAGTCTGCGGTGATAGAAACAGAACAGAATTATGTTTTAAAGCTCTTGTAAATAAGACCACAGAGAAAATTAATTTTGTTAAATAATAATTATCTAATCAGTTGAAATTTCCCTTTTGTTTCTCTCCTACATATAAATCTAGAAAACCTTCTGGGTGGGCTTGATTTCATTTTACATTGAACTAAATACTAAAGAAACTTCTAGATCCCATTTAACTGAAATCTGGCCCTTGCTTGGCTAGCTAATATTCTCAGAGGGATTCCCTGCTTTAAAATTGACAAGAGGGAGAAAGTATTCCCCATTGTCTTCAATAACGATGATGAGGAAAGAAAAATGCCAGTTTTAAAGAAGACTAATTGTAGAAGGAGGTGTCTGGAGGCTATGGGATACTGAATGAATCAAACATCTTGGGATGTTTTACCTGATTCCAACAGTATATATTTATATTGTAGGTATAGAGTTAGAACTTCTTTTCTGCCTAGGGCCCCAATGCTTCTGAATCAATCTCTGTCTTCTGAAAATATAACTAAAGAAAAAGATGTTGAGATGCCACTCTCCCTGTCTTAACAGGCCTTCACTTCATTTACATAATGCCCAACTTGTTAACAGCTGTTCCATATTTCCAGATGAAACATTTAAGAACTGTAAGTTGGCCATATGACCCTAAATATTACCATTTATCTACGTGTGTGTGCGTGAGGAATACAAAAAGAGAAAAAGTTATTTGTATAGCTTTATACTGTTTCAATATTTACTGCGACATCACTGCTTATGTAATATGATGAAATGGTTTGGATTATTTGTTTATTAATGAAATGTTGGGGGAGCAGGTGGCATATTTTAGCCAGCGAAACCCCAAGTACAACAATAGCCCACCTCTTTAAGACCCAAACAGACAGTGATTTCCCTTTAAGCACAATTCATGTACCATTTATTAAGAAAGATCAGAACATAAATTGCAGTTGTTTTACTACAACACCAGTGGCAATCCTCTGGTCACCTCTTGCCTCTGCACAGGAAGCAGAATACTTTCTCTAGCAACAGCCACCTTGCTTGTCTTTTAACACAGCCACACCACAGGAACACAGGGAAGCCTTAGCCCTGACCTCAGGATTCTGACTGAGTGTCCACCTCACTCTCTGGGGCTATCCTTTCACTTTGTCCTGTTGCAACTTAGTGCTGTCAGCACCTAACCTCCTAAACTGGCACACAATACTGATCCCTATTACCAAAACAACCCATAGTAACATAGTTTATAAGGCTTAAAAAAGGCACAAGTCCATCCAGTTCAGCCTATTTTCCTGCAATGTTGATCCAGAGGAAGGCAAAAAACCCATAAGGCAAGAGCCAATTATCTCATATTAGGGAAAAAATTCCTTCCCGACTCCAAATATGGCAATCAAAATAATTCCCTGGATCAAAATCCCACCTTCAGTTATCCAGTACCCTTAACTTATAATGTGAAGGATCAGAATAATTCCCTGGATCAAGATCCCACCTTCAGTTATCCAGTACCCTTAACTTGTAATGTTCTTACACTGAAGGATTATAATAATTCCCTGGATCAAGATCCCTCCTTCAGTTATCCAGTACCCATAACTTGTAATGTTCTTACACTGAAGGATCAGAATTATTCCCTGGATCAAGATCCCACCTCCAGTTATCTAGTACCCGTAACTTATAATACTCTTACACTGAAGGAAAGCATCCAAACCAGTTTTGAACTCCTTAGTGGATTTAACCATGACAACTTCTTCAGGCAGAGAGTTCCATAACCTCCACTGTTCTTACCGTAAAAAAACCCTTTCTATGTTGATGCAGAAACTTTCTTTCCTTTAAACGTAGATGATGCCCCCTTGTTATACTTACAGTTCTTGGTATAAATTGATTGTGAGATAGATCTCTGTACTGACCTCTAATATATTTATATATAGTTATTAGGTCACCCCTTAATCTTCTTTTTTCTAGACTAAACAAGCCCAGTTTTGATCATCTTTCTTGGTACTGTATAATATTCATTCTTTTAATTATTTTAGTAGCCACCTTTGAACCCTCTCAAGCTCAACCAGATCTTTTGTCATGTGCATCTATGCCTCTTTGATGAACCCCATGATCCTATTTGCTTTGGCAGTGGCTTCTTGACAATGGTTGGTACAGTTAAGTTTATTGTCAACTAAAATTCCTAATTTCTTTTCCACGTCTGTTGTGCCCAGTATTTTCCCATTTAAAAAATAATCTTGACTTGACTTTTCCCTTCCCATATGCATAACCTTACATTTATTAGTGTTAAACCTCATTTGCCATTTTCCTGCCCAAACCTCCAATGTATATAGATCCATCTGTAATAAAGTACTCTCCTCCTTTGTATTAACTACTTTACACAGTTTAGGATCATCTGTAAAAATTGAGATTTGACTATGCAATCCCACAGCAAGATCATTTGTAAATATATTGAAGAGAAGAGGGCCCAAAACTGACCCCTGGGGAACCCCACTATTAACAGTAACCCATTGTATGTACCATTAATAACCACCCTCTGTTTCCTACCATTGAACCAGTTACTAACCCACTTACACACATTTTCACCCAGTCCAAGCATCCTCATTTTATGAACCAGCCTTTTATGTGGCACAGTATCAAATGTTTTGGAAAAATCAATGTATATGACATCCAGTGACTCCCCTCTGTCTAGTTCAGCGGTATTCACCCTTATGTGGGTCGCGACCCCCGGTGCTGATGTCACTGCGCACTGTGTGATGACGTTTTGGCCAAACGCCATCATGTACGCGCGTCACGTGGTGACGTTCGGGAGAAACTTCATCACGTATGCGCATCACGTGGTGACGTTCGGGCGTTACGTCATCACATATGCGTGTCACGTAGTGACGTTTTTGCTCGACGTCACAGGCGTTTCCGGGTACCGCAGCAGTTCTCGACCCCGTGGGATGGCCGCGCGACTCCAGCGGGGGTCACAACCCACAGGTTGAGAACCGCTGGTCTAGTCTATAACTCACCTCCTCATAGAAGCTAATTAGATTTGTTTGGCAGGATCGATTTCTCATAAACCCATGTTGATATGGAGTTATACATTTTATTATGTTAAGATATTCTAGGATAGCATCTCTTAGAAAACCTTCAAACAGTTTACCCACATGCATTTGCCTCTTGCACTTGTAACCCATGCACTTACCTCTAAGCTGGGGCCAGCTTTCATCCACAGGACTCCCTCCTTTAACATCCCCTTTGGATTGTCTACCATAGAAATGTCTGTACTCTTCTCTCAGGACCACAGCTATTCCAACATCTCTGCAATACAACTTTTGCTCTAGGCACACCTAGAGGTTTCCTTTACCTGGTTCCCTTTTACACTCAGCAAATCTCTCTCGTAGAGTCAAACCTCCCCTCTAGCAAACTGGGAGAGAGTGAACACTGAGGCATACTGTCTATAAAGCATCTTAATTAGTAAATTTAGTTCACCTGAGACACAGGTGAGGGCTCTGGATTAACTTTTCCAGAACTGGCTGCTGCTTTTTATTCTATTAGCCACTCTTTCATTCTGCACACAAATTAATGAGATGCATTAATTACAATGTCAACATTTACATTCTGTTAATATGACAACATATATATATTTCACACCAAAACAATGTCATCATACACTAGTATGCCACATTCAATGTAATTTTGTTATGTGTGTGTTTACATATATTTGAGTATCCATATGTCAGGCTTATTGACAAAAATATTCAAAAGATTTGAGGAACCTAGAGATTATCAGCCTAATTCACCATTGTGCAAAGTGAGCTGCAAAGCCTTCGGCTCACTTCGCAAATGGTATTATGCGCCCGCTGGTGTCCTGCACGCGGACATCAGCGAGCGCATTAAAGGGATTCCAGTCCTGGCGAGAAGACTCGAGTACTCTCGCTGAGACTGAAATTCCTTTAATGCGCTCACTGATGTCTGCGTGCAGGACACCAGCGGGCACATAACACCATGTGCGAAGTGAGCCGAAGGCTTCGCAGCTCACTTCGCACAATGGTGAATTAGGCTGTATAACTCGCTTATTTTAGTTTCCTTGTTTTCATATTATTTAACGGAAGCAAATAAATGTGCCATTACTTACTGCTGCATGTGACAAATGTGTTTTTAATCACAAAATGACTTCATTTTCTGGGAAAATAAAAAATGCTGGACAGAACGATAAGATTTGTTAAGTAGGAAACATTTCTGAGAAATTCACTGAATGCATTGATCTATTTGTCTAATCCAATATAACTAATAGCAAGGATAGTCTTTATTTATTATTGTACTTAGAAGAAAAGCTGTTTGCTACTTCATTATTCGCTCCCTTTTATTAAAAATGATGAGCCTTTATTTAAAAAAAAAAAGTAATTAAAACATAGATTATTCTGGAATGGCAACTGTTTCCATTTCAGGAATATTAATATTTTCTGTCACAAAGATTATAAATGAGACATTCTGCAATTCTATAACGCTAATATCCTTAGAAATGCAACAGATCAAGGCCTTAGTCAGTTATAAAATGCCTGACAAAGTCTACATATGCATTTATAATTCAAATAGCTCATTTATACAAACACCTTTTATCATTATGATTTTATGTTATTGTCTATCTGTCAAGTGATGATTCGCTGAACAAGGCTCATTCATTTATGTTAGTTCTATTCATACACTGACTAATGTGACTGTCTTCTTGCTATTTTGATACAACTTTGAATTTGAAAAGTGTTGATAGCCCTGTTTTCAGGGGGAAGGGAGATGAGGTAGTCAAATGCATCCCCAGGCCTCAGGTGGCAGTTTCCAAATAAACTCAGCAAATATGATCATGTTCATCACACATGACGCCGCCAACTTTGTTATGGATAGTATAACATTGAGGCATTAAGTGCTAGGAGGATTTCATACATGAGGTCATGTCTGAACATCAAGGGGTTTGACATCAAGCTACTTGTGCTACTATAATGGGCAGGGTATGAAACTTCTCTGTTTATACCTGGTTGAGCAAGTAACCAGTAAACCACAAAAAATACAAATTCCCATTAGGCATAGCAGTTATTCCAACACACCACTTGGAATGTTATCTCGGAAGATAGGAAGTTTATTGAAGTTTGTCTGTTTTTTATTTTTTTCCCAATAACAGCCTTTTTATTAAAGAGAACTCACCCATTGGTTTCTGTGGTGCTTTAATCCATTTTTAGGAAGTATGCCTGGAGGCCTAATTTTTAGAGCTAAATTGCTAAGTATCAAGCGTTCGCACCAAATCTTTTTTACAAGTGCAAATGAGCACAACCAAACCAGCTCCTGCAAACTATTTCCTGTTACAAATAGTACCTTATGCAAATTCATGCGATGCACATTCATTCATCAATTTCTAAATCTGAAACACTGGATCACCTTTTCATTGTTTATAGTTTAGAGTGTTATAGTTTATAGTGGAGCGTTATGTAATTGCTTCTACACTTCAGCGGATAATTAATATAATTGATTGCTTAAATAATGCACCTCAAACGCCTTGAATTATTTATACATTGAATTGACCATGAATCCTTGGAGAAATAGTTACATTCACATTGGGAGAAAAAAATTCTTTTTATTTAAATTTAGTTGGAATGCCTTTAATTATTCAAGACCTTTGCTTGTTTACAAGGTATATTAAGGGATATTCACTTTAGTTAATTATACACCTTCATAAGATGGTCCCTTACTTAAATGTTGCTTATTCTCTCTGTGATAGCAGAACAATTATTTAAAGGACCAGAAACACCCTAAAAAAAATTTAAAAAAATCAAAATTCCCTGTTGGATTTGTCATGGCAGTTATTTGAATACAGCAAAAGTTTAAAGTCATTAATAATTATTCTGTCTGCTTTCATGTTTACTGATAGCAGCCATGTTGTTAAACAAACCTCATCCAGTCCCATTGTTTTCTATGGTGCTTTTCATAAAGCATTTACAGGAAGTGGAAACATAAAGATAAATATCTTACTTTCTATACGCAATGTAGAATGTTTGGAAGCATAGACTGAATATATAGTATTAGTAACTATAAATGCACCTGAGGAATTTTTTGCTTTTACTGTTTTTTAAACACAGGAAAGGTTTGTGCACCTCTGGAATTGTATTTTAAGTACAAACAGGCATTAACTTAAAGGACAGACTGTAATAGACATAGCCATGAAGACAAAGATAATCCTTAATTTTTAGACAGTCTTTAGATTTAATATCTAAAATGATATTTGATTTAAACATATTGTTAATATGTGGCATGCAAAAGTCCATTTTGAGGGAAAGTAAAAACGAATTTACTGTTAGGAACATAATTGGGTAATCTATATTGGAGATTGGGGCACTATAATGCTGATATAACTGCACACATACATATAAAAACTCCTTTATACTAAGCCAATTGCTGACACAAATAGTTAAAAAAACATTTAGGGTAATAATAATACTTGCAGTTTGTTTAACGGTTTAGTTCTAAAGAGAGCTGACATTTTCTTCCCCTGCACCCCCTCCCCTTTCTCTTTTGCAAGTCAGGCGACTCAAGAAGAAAAAGCTGCCTGACTGCTATTGGTTAAGCAGTGTACTGACCTTTTAGCCCCATAAATTAAGTTTGTTTACATTTGGAATGCAGGGGATTATATAGGAAAAGCTAACTTGTGAGTTTATCAGTGCTGTCTACTCAAACATTCTGTGTCACATGAAACATCTACTAGGGAGAAACACTTCTTACTAATGTATAGTACTACATATGTAAAGATGTGATCTGACTATAGTTCGCCTTTAACTTCAAATGGTTGCTCAAATGATAACTTCAGTGAGAGAGATCCAAGAACATTTATTTTTGCTTTGTACAAAATATTACACTACAGAGAGATAACAGAATCAACATATACAGAAGGATCAGCTGACTTGACTACTATATGGAACTAGGTGCATGTACTGTGTGTCTAAAATTTTAAGAGCTTTTGGGGGAAAAAGATTAAAGGGGTTATTTATCAAAGAACTGTTGTGTAAATGTTCATATTCACGTCCATTCGCAACTTCTCGAATTCCATTTATTCAACAATCTCTGTGATGTGACAAATTTGCGATCAATTCGGACGCTTACTCCAGTTGCAGACTTAATTTGCGTGCGCTTGCACAGGTAATTCGGCTATTCAGCATTCAAATGATTCTGTTAAAGGGTTCAGATTTTGCAGGGTGTATTGCTCTGAATTCACCTGTTTGCCTTCGCCAGATTAGATTGGCGGCTTGTGGGGTTTGTTGGCAGGGCTCCAGTGTTGTGTAAGACGACTATTCATTCAAAAGAAACAATGACTACTGCTACTAAATTATTCTGCTATTAAATGTGAACTAGGCACAAGGTGACATATAAAAATAAATATTTTTCAACTATTTACAGTTAGTGGGATAAGATGAGACTGATTCCACTGCTCTTCACTGGAGGAATTCTCCTCACTCCACATGACTTCTCATCCTACTATTGTGTGACTGAATACAACGCACAATACATGCAATGGCGTCTGTCGCTTTCCGCTGCTTCATGGATAAGGAGAAGTGAATTTGCGACTTCCTAATTGTATTGACGTGAACAAACCTGGAGACACTATGCAAAGCGTATTCAGACTTTGATGAATAACCCCCTTCAATGTCTAAATGAAATGAATAGGTGATTCTATGCAAGTATATCTAGTTATTTACCAGTTAGGAACAGATTATGTATAAACAGCATACTAAAATTCATGAGTAGACTTGCATGGACAACTGTGACCACTTCACCCTAACCTAATTGCCCCAGGGTATGGGGTAAAAACTAACTTTTAAAAGGCAGGGGTCTCTAGAACCCAAACCCCTTCATGTGCAGGAAGTAAAAGGCAAATTCCATTGGAGGAGGTCTATGGAATGCCCTTTGGTGTATCAAGCAGATAATCAAGAAGACAATGTCCTTCCATAATGTACATCATGTTTTCTGGTTTAAAGGTTGCTTCAATTAAACTATAACTCTCACCCAACATGTATAGGTTGAGGGTCCCACTTCAAACCTCTCACTCCACATGCAAACAAGGGCTGGGGGGGGGGGGGTCTTAAGATATCGAGGAACTTGGACACATTTATTTAACTTTTCCTGGTGTGAGAGCTCTTAGGTAATGACAGGGTCCCTAGGTTTTGTATAGTTTAAGGTCCCTACTTGATTACCATCAAGTGGATAGGGGCAAGGAGATTGCAACTGACCCCCTTCAAGGTACTGCTCCCCATAGAAATAATAGGAGTTGGGAATCATTATTGACCCTCCCTGACTTTCTAACATGGTAAAATAAAGAGGAGGGTCCTGCAGAAGATGACTCCAACCCCCCTGCATTCTAGGTGGGGTTATAGGGTCCCAAGTATGCCTCCATTTTATTGCAGTGCAGTGCAGTGGAGTGGCATAGTGACTGAGTCTCCAAGGATTATGGCTTGACCACAGCATCAACTGCACTAAAACCTCCCTGCAATAAAACAAATAAGTCTTTGGGGCTCTATCTACCCCCCCCCTTATGGAATCAAATGTGTTCGAATGTGTTCAGCTATTTTAACTCCTTCCTTGCTGGTTACTTGGTGTTTTTATTATATTTTTTGTAATGAGTTTTCCTGTTTTGAATAAAATTGATGCATGATTGATTTTGCATTAGGCATGTACTGGCTGATATCATTTATGGGTTAGTTCAGTACATTCTCAACCTGCTTATGACTGTCAGTTTTGCTAAGATTAATATGAATCAGAACCTCTCATCTCTAGTTAAAAATAAATCAGATGGCAAATCCTGTTCTAATTTTTAAAAGCAGTCACAAATCACTACTTTCTACCGTACCTGTTATATAATATTAGAAAGAAAAAAAAATCCATAAAACACAGTGTATTCGCAGCATTTACAGAGTTTTTTTTTCCATTTGAAGCAAAGTACTTATGTGAAATAATATTCTGGTGGCTGCCCAAGGCAGTAATCAAAACCAAAGGCTAATACGACCTGCAAACCATCAGCTGCCTATCAACTGCTTGCTTTCTTGCTGCCTGGTGTTATTCAGTTAGCCTCTGCTTTTTAATTTGTTGTGAGCTGATTTTAGATACTGCTTAATTTTTCTTTTTAACAATATTAGATATTTCTTTGCGTAAAATTATCAGTCTAAGATGAATACACCAAAGGGATAAGGTTTTCATACTCTAGTAAAAAGAAATATCATTTAAATGCCTTATTACAGTGAATTACAGCTTATTTTGTGACCAGAATGATTTGAAATGAACAATTACGTACATTATATATTATTATCATGTTTAGGAAGAAATATTAAAGGGCAGCTAAAGTCAGTCTGGCTGGAATACTGAAGGGGTTATTGAAGAAAGTCTGAATTGTTGAGTAAAGATGCGAATTCACCAGCAAATGACGGTCACAATAAACTGCTATTGTCGCAGTGACTTCATTATTGGAATATTGTCACAGTCACAGATTTGCTATGGGAATCCACTGTTTAAGAATTCAACAGTCAAATTCTCACTTTAGTCAATAACCCCTTTAATGATGTCAGAGGGATGAGAGGGTGGTCCTAATCCCCCTGCTTTTTGACAGAGTTCTCCATTTTCAGTGTGAAATTTGGGACTCTGAAAGTCTTAGGGGGTAATTCAGCAATGTGCAAAGCGAGCTCCGAATCCATCGCATCACTTCGCACATTGCTGAATTACCCCCTTTAAATGTAACCAATTCATCATGCCAGCCAGCCTGAGAATTTAAACCCCCTTTAAATGTAACCAATTCATCATGCCAGCCAGCCTGAGAATTTAAATCCCCTTTAATGGCAAATATGGTGAAAGACAGCTCTTCGTTAACATTTTCCTTTTCCTCACATTTGCCAAAAAGAGGTAACGGTAATGGATCCAGAATAAAAAAAAATGAAAAAAAAATGAAAAAAAAACAGTAAGTTTTCTTGGAAAATAGAAAAGGAAAAAGGAAAAAATAATGAAAGAAAAGGCAAAATATTAGCAAAATCTATGAAATATATATATTTTTTGTCGAGAAAATGGTGAAAATAACCAAACTTTTATTAGTAAACATTGATAAATATGCCTCATGTATACGTGGTTCAATGACATAGTTGTCCTTATTTTGAATTGAATGCAGCCTGGCATATTTCAGTCAAGAGGTGACTACAGTCACTCTCCCCTTCACCTTAAAATTGAGTTTATATGGAACATACAGAGAAAGCAGATTCTAATTAAGCATCTGCTACAGACTGGCACACCCTTTACCCCACTGATTCTAGGCATCAAATCAAAAAAAAAAGTTTTCTTTCTCTGGCTGACTTCAAATCTTAAGAGATACTAAATCAATTTCCTAAGCAAATTTAAAATGCATAACTTGTGCAGCCCCCGCATTTCCAGGACTAAGGTGATGATGGCAGACTTACAGATTTATATGCAAATGACCTGCATTATGCATTAAAATGAAGAAGGTTAGAAGATACTCTGAAGGCAAACACTTTGGAAGGACTTTGGAATTGGGAATTTGAGAAATGTCATCAATGTGGCATGACAGGGCATATTATCAGGATTTTAGGAAAAAGTATTGCAGGAATTAATTGATACGGGGGCCGATGTCAATGGATATTGAATTCGGTTTATAAAAACAGTTATGCCAGTAGAATACAGATAAGTATGGTAATGGTATTAGGCTGCTATTTTGTATGAAGATGAGTGAAATATTTTACAGCGTACACACTATACACTGTAGATTAGAACATGACCACTCTGTCCTACCTTTTATGTATATATGTATGTACAGTATATATACAGTATATATATATATATATATATATAAATATATATACAAAAAATAGAGTATTGCAATACTTGGTGATACGTTTTCTATTGGGCCAACAGTCAGTTTAAATGGACAAGCCTTCAAGAGGTCTGTCCTACCTTTATCAAGTCTCATACAATACTGAATTTACGAGTGGGTCACAAAGCTATAAAAACAGACAAAAATACATTATACTAATATAAACAGATTATTAGAGCATTCAGAAAAAATACTGCTAGGAGTAGGATAGAGCTGACAAGTGGTGAAGAGGGGGCATATATATATACTGTATATATATATATATATATATATATATATATATATATATATATATACTGTATATATCAATGAATATTGCAATATTTGGTGATACCTTTTTTATTAGAATAACAGTCTTTTTAAATAAACAGGTTTTTGGGAGGTTTATTCTCCTTCCTTCATCAGGTTCAAGACAATACTAAGTACGAGTAAGTACTTGCCTGTACTTAGTATTGTTTATAACCTGATGGAGGAAGGAGAATAAACCTCCCGAAAGCTTGTTTATTTAAAAAGACTGTTAGTCCAATAAAGAAGTTGGCATGCACTCCTGGGTCTTGAAATTAAATAAATAGACAAAAATTTATTAATTCATAATTAAAAAGAAATATGGATGCATAAG